>JBBPBX010013643.1:0-17920 GCA_038048925.1 Garcialebias charrua
ATCTGTTTCATGTTGCTGCTGATCTGTTTCATGTTGCTGCTGATCTGTTTCATGTTGCTGCTGATCTGTTTCATGTTGCTGCTGATCTGTTTCATGTTGCTGCTGATCTGTTTCATGTTGCTGCTGATCTGTTTCATGTTGCTGCTGATCTGTTTCATGTTGCTGCTGATCTGTTTCATGTTGCTGCTGATCTGTTTCATGTTGCTGCTGATCTGTTTCATGTTGCTGCTGATCTGTTTCATGTTGCTGCTGATCTGTTTCATGTTGCTGCTGATCTGTTTCATGTTGCTGCTGATCTGTTTCATGTTGCTGCTGATCTGTTTCATGTTGCTGCTGATCTGTTTCATGTTGCTGCTGATCTGTTTCATGTTGCTGCTGATCTGTTTCATGTTGCTGCTGATCTGTTTCATGTTGCTGCTGATCTGTTTCATGTTGCTGCTGATCTGTTTCATGTTGCTGCTGATCTGTTTCATGTTGCTGCTGATCTGTTTCATGTTGCTGCTGATCTGTTTCATGTTGCTGCTGATCTGTTTCATGTTGCTGCTGATCTGTTTCATGTTGCTGCTGATCTGTTTCATGTTGCTGCTGATCTGTTTCATGTTGCTGCTGATCTGTTTCATGTTGCTGCTGATCTGTTTCATGTTGCTGCTGATCTGTTTCATGTTGCTGCTGATCTGTTTCATGTTGCTGCTGATCTGTTTCATGTTGCTGCTGATCTGTTTCATGTTGCTGCTGATCTGTTTCATGTTGCTGCTGATCTGTTTCATGTTGCTGCTGATCTGTTTCATGTTGCTGCTGATCTGTTTCATGTTGCTGCTGATCTGTTTCATGTTGCTGCTGATCTGTGTGCTGAGCCCTCTTCTGTTCACTCTGCTCACATATGATTGTACAGCCACACTCCAGGCTGTCATATTGTTAAGTTTGCAGATGATACAGCGGTGGTGGGATGCATCACAAACAATGATGAGTCCAGCTACAGACAGGAGGTGGAACACCTGGAGAGCTGGTGCAAAGAGAATAATCTTCACATGAATGTGAAGAAGACAAAGGAGATGATTGTGGACTTCAGAAGGAACAAACACACCCACGCCCCACTGAACATAAGTGGATCTGCAGTGGAAGTGGTCTCCAGCTACAAATACTTGGGTGTACACTTGAATGATAACCTCAGCTGGAGCAACAACACCACCAGCCTGATCAAGAAAGGTCATCAGAGACTCTACTTCCTCAGACGGCTGAGACGAGCTGGTCTGAGCAGCCCAGTCCTCACCTCCTTCTACAGGTGTGCAGTGGAGAGCATCCTGTGCTCCAGCATCAACGTGTGGCATGGAGGCTGCACAGTTGAAGAGAGGAAAGCTCTACAGAGAGTGGTGAAGGCTGCACAGAAGTCTGTTGGAGTCAGTCTCCCCACAATCACAGACATTTACACCTCCAGATGCAGGAAAAGAGCCACCTGCATCATGAAAGACCTCACTCATCCAGCACACTCACTCTTTGCCCCACTCCCCTCAGGACGGAGGTTGAGGAGCATCAAGTGTAGAACCACTAGACTGAGGAACAGCTTCTACCCTGAGGCTGTTAGACTCATGAATAAATAAAAATAAAATAAAAAATAAACACTGCAAAATATCACATCATACTGATGCTGATCTGTTTTCTTGTTGCTGTGTTCATCTGTGTTCATCTGTGACCATCTGCTCATACAAACTCATGTTCGTGCTGCTGTTTATTCCCACTATATTAGGCTTAGTGTATTACTAGTTGATGTTTTTCTTAGTTAGTTCTAGATGTTATTACTGTTTTTCTCTTTCATTTGTTGTTGGATGTAACTGGGACCTCGTGTACATAATCTCGTTTTCATCACAAGTACCACATGCGGTGCAAATGACAATAAAGACTCTCTGACTCTGACTCTGACTCTCTGATGTTGCTGTGTTCATTCGTGTTCATCTGCTCACACAGACTCATGTTCGTGCTGCTGTTCGATGTAATGTTTTTATGCTACTGGTGCTTAGTGTATTTTTAGTGGATGTTTTTCTTAGTTCATATCTTAGATCTTATTACAGTTTTTCATTTACATTTTATTGTTGGATGTAACTGGGGCCGTGTGTACATAATCTTGTTCCACCATATGTACCACATGAGATGTGAATGACAAATAAATCTCTCTGACTCTCTAATGGACCCGGCCTCTCCCACAATCACTGTTGAAAGTAGGCAAAGGCTCCCTCACAACCCAGAAAGGACAACTGGGTAAAGGAAAGTAGATGTACAGGTATGTATGGATCCAGATGTCTCATTGAGAAATCTCAAATGAATCTGTTTATTTTTTGATCAATGACTAATTTTTGTATGAACAGAAGATAAAGAAGAAAGTCTAAAAAGCCAGCGCAAGTTTGAACATGTGCTTTCAAAATGCATTGTTCACCTTTGTTTTTGTAGTCTAACAAGGAAACAAATGTTTTAAATGAATATAAGAGTTAATAACTCACCTGGTGCCTGTCTCTGAGTTCAGACTGGGGTGCAGTAGGTGGGACTGGAGAGTTGAGGAGCTCCGTGAGGCTGGCATTGGGGTTATGAGGCGTGATTTTGTACTGCCCGCCCTCTCTTCTTAAGTCTAGACCAAAAATGTCAGACAGTAACTCAGTCTCACTAGTACTGACTGCAAGGTCAGCAAGGTCTTCTTTTGTGGTACTGCGGTCAGACAATCTCCTGCTTCGTTCTTCCCCTTCACCCCGTACCTCATCTTGGGTGGGGTCAGGCATGTTGGCCAACAGCTCTGACACCTACGGTTAGAGATATTTTAGTCATTAAGGAACAACTCTTGTTAATTCCAAATTGTTCATTTACTAACTATTTTTGATCACCTTAATGGTCTTGGCCCCCTCGATTAAACTTCCTCCCAAGAAAGTGTTGTAAAAGATCCTACAAAATCCTCGAACCACACTGAAGGCTACATGAAGGAGACCCAATAGTACCGACCAATAGAAGGAGACCAGAGTGGTCACCATGTCTTTCACCGTCATGTTCTTAATCTTCTTCATTTGTTTCTTTAGGCTCTTAGTGGACAGCACCTGAAAGAAAAGAAGCTACAGCTGAACTGTCAGTTCAACAAGTCAATTCTCACCATGCATGCAGTAGGACTTCTTGTTCTGCACACAATCAATTGAATTGCTCATCATCTACAGTGTTACTAAGGAACAAGTGCATTCTTATTTAGTTCTAAGCTTTTAGGTGTGAAGACCCAATGAAAAATCCCAACAAAAATGTGTTTCTTCTCACATCTCTTTGAACCAAGCTTCAGATGTTCAGACAGATTACACCCCATTTGACCCTAGAATACTTTGATACATAGAGGCCTTCATGGTCACCTCTTGTGAATGTAAGGTCCACAAGTCATGAGGTCAACTCATAACTCTGCTACCACTGCACTTGACCATTACTATAAGGTTCAAAGGACTTGACTTATCTTAGATTTAGATTTTTCTTCCTAAATTATTGAGCATGCACCAGGGAGTTACTACAGTATAACTGTTACAGGTCTCTCTTGTAAACGTGTCCTCGAAGCTCAATGTCACTAACCTTTATAAATAAAGGTTGAATGAATAAGTTGTTTGTGCTGATATGCTTTGTTGATTTTCTCTATTGCTGTGCATTATGGCCAAACATTTTTATCTGTAAAAGTTCAATCTTTGTCTCATCAGATTAGTGAGTTTGTTTCTCATCACCTGAGAGTCCTTTGGGTTCTGACAAACTCCAGACGGGATGCCATGTGCATTTTATGAAGTGGCTTTCGTCTCGCAACTCTCGTCATGTAAAAATCAAAAATTCAAACCAGCCCTTTTGTAAATAAAACTAGCTCGTTGCCAGGCCAGTGGATAAATGGGCAACTTTCAACAAATGTGCCTAAAATAATCATTCATGCCTTTAGATGTTTTATGCTGTCATAAATCAATCAGGGTCATTAAGTATTGGCCTACTTTACAAAACATTTTTAAAATAACTTCTTTAACGTCAGTAAATTTCAGTTTCTACAGAGAAATAACAAAAAACAATAGAAAAATAAAAATATAAACTTTTATAATGTGATTGCATAAATATTAACCCTTTTTATTTAAAAGTACAAGTCAAGGGATGGAAGATAACATAAAACAAAAGCATTTCTGAATAGTGAGAGATCACCAAGACATCTGAGACAACCCTTTAGGAGTTACAAGCTTCAGGAGAGATGGGAGCGACTGTTAACACAACCACTGATGTTTTACCAGTCTAAGCATTATGGGAGAGTGGTGAAGAGAAAGCCACTGCTGAAGAAAACATATTAAATCCTGAATATTTTTGCCAAATTAGTCAGGATTTTGTGTGTTTGCTTTTAAAAAATTTATGCAGCTTTTAACCATGATTATTTATGACACCAATAAAAGCATAAGGTGCATACTTTTATAGAAAATGTATATTATTTTCAAGCCTTTGAAATGGAGAATTTAGAAATGTTAACTCAATCTTGAAAAATTCCTCATCGTGTCTCATTTTGCCTGCACTGATCACATATTTTTATTTCATCTGAGCCTCAGAAAAGGATCAAATGTGATTTTTTTTCTTCAAATACTGTATACTTTGTATTGTACCAGTCCTTGAAATAGTTTTAACTGCACACAACACTTCATAACAGAGAGTACTCTCACCTTTATGAGTAGCATGGTGTTGTAATGAAAAGCCAGCAGTGCCATGCGGACTGTCGTGAGAGAGAAGAAGCCCATCTCAGGCGCTTCCTCGTCGGCTCTTTCCTGCTCATTTTCCTCCTTCATGGCTGAGCGTTCGCCAGCATCAGACATCTGAGCTGCCAGCTGCATTTCAAATATCGTGTCCTCGCAGAAATTCACAAAGAGCTCCATCTTCTCTTTTTCCCCACCTTCATTCACCACATCAAAGATGAATTGGCGTTTGGATTCTTTGACCTGAGTAGAATATGAAAATTGCAATGAAGAATTTGTCTTTTTTTTCTGAAATATAAACGATCACTAAACTGAACATTTTTCCCAAAAATGTTTTTTTATGTGTTGAATATATAGACAACTTTACCTGAGGTTTCTCCCACTGTGTCCGGCTGGACTCACTAATCTCAAAGTACACTCTTTCAATGCGCTTAGCACTACCCATGATCTCAATACGACCCAGGTAAGGCTGGAAGTAATTGAGGACGCTGTCCGCCAGCTCCAGGAAGGTCTGCAGCCGTGTGTCATGAGGCATGTGCTCCGACAAGTTGGTCAACAAAACTGCCACGTTGAAGCCAATGTCCTTTAGGAACACAAGAAGACATATTTAACTTTAAATTTCAGCACATTTTTGATATGATATGTCTCATACATTATGAAGCAACTTCAAAGAATTAATAAATCAGAAGCTAATCAAATTTAAGAAATAGGGTATAATTTCTGAATCATTTGTAAAAATGTACAAATAATTCTATTTTTTCCCCCCCAAAATTAACAAATTATACCTTTTTTCTTTAAACCAATGTGATGAACATTTGAAATGAATGTAATTAACTTGGGTTACATTCCAGCCTTTGCTCCTTCTCTTTCCTTTTTAAGTACACTTTAGAACAACACTCACCAACAGTACATTTGGGGACGGGGGTGTGTGTGTCGGGGTCTTGATTTGTTAATTTCAATTTTATTTATTTATGTATTTATTTATATATATATATATTATTTATTTATTTTTCTCTTACCCCCCTGGTTGCCTGGCGGACATTCTGGGGGTGGGCCGTCAGGGGTTGTGCTGGGGTGTGGGGGGGTTCGGGGCCTGCGGGTTTGCCGTGGGCGGGACTGGCAGTGCGCTCCCCCTGGGGCTGCTTGGGCTCGAGTGTCCTGCCCTGTCCTGTCGGCGGGGCGCGGGGTGGGCCGGATCTTGGATGTCTGCTACTCTCCACCCCAGAATGAATGGGCCTACCTCCTGGGTTTGGATGTGGGCTGCCCCATGTAGGGAGCAGGTACATGTCTTGGACCTAGGGGGTATAGAGTGTGCATCGGGATTATGAATGGAGCGTGTCGTTATTGTTTGTCTTTCTGTGACTGAGGGTGAGGATGAGGGTGGGTCTGAATGAGTGTGTCTGTGTATGAATGTTTAAGTGTCAGGCTGGGACTTGGACTGCCCCCTCTCTGATACTTCTGAGGCTACCTAGTGTCGCGCTCCTGCCACGTGGCCCCCTGGTGGGTGTTCCTCTGCCTGCGGGCGTGCTTGGGACCCTCACTATCTGGGGCTGGGCGCTTGGGCGTTGGTCGGCTCGGCCTGGTGGCTGCCTGGTGGGGCTCGGGTCCTCTGGTCCTGTCGGGTCTGGGCCTGAGGGGTGGGCGTCCCCGGTGCCCGAGCATCGGTGACCGGCCCTGGGGCTACGTCGGTGCAGCGGGCTCTGGCGGGGGCCTGTGTATTTGTCGCTGTTGACCCCGGGGGGTCATTGTGTGTGGTCCCTGGTGGGGTTCGTCCGGTTCTTCCCCTTGGTCGGATCTGGGGAGTGGACGAGTGGCTCGTCCTGTTCGGGTGGTCCTGGGGACTCTGGGCTCGGGGTCCTTCCTGGGGTCTTGGGCTTTGATCGCCCTTTCGTCTGTCTCGGGCTTTGGGGGGACAGATCTCTGATGCTTCACAATCGCTACTAAATGTTCTATTGGAGGAACCTTATTCACTTATGCATGCTCACAACCACACACAAATGGATGCAGGGATGTATATGTAGATATATGTAGATGGGTATATAAATGAATATAAATATATATGTATGTATACTGTATATATATTTGTAGGTATGGGTATGTTTATATATAGAAATCTAATGCAAGGTCATGAATATTATCAGTCTTTATGCTTGTATGTTTCGTTGCTGTGTTCTGTCATGTGCTTTGCAGGATTGTGGACGGAGGTTTGGTGTGTTTGCCTTGTGCTCTTTTTGTGGATAATTGTTGTTTTGTTGTCTCACTTTCTCTTTTCTTTCTTTCTCTCTATTAAAAAAATAAATAAAAAAATACATATTGGAGTGAGAGGATGGCTATAAGGTGTGAAGGGAGAAGGGAGGCCATCTATAAATGGTTTTTATAAAGAAAAAAAAAAAAAGAAAAAAACTTGGGTTACATTTAGGGCCCGCCTCACACTGGATGATGACCTTGCAACAATATAAAGAAGGCAGTCAGAACGTGGATGGTATTTTACAGAATCTTGGTGAAGTCTTTCAGGAGTGAGAACGTGGTGGGCTCCTTATTACATGTGATAGACTATGAACAGTCCAAGGTGGTTTTGAGCATGACTTCAGAGTGAGGTTGTGTTGATTTACCATTACCCTGGCCTTTTCCATTGTAGTGGCTGTATCAGTCTTTGATTTAGCATGGTGACATCATATATATGTGTGTCTGGACTGACCACATTGACCTCATGCCTAGTCTATGACCCAGTAAGACCCACATCACAATGACAGCACTCCAAGCAAGTCACTGTGATTCATTCTGCCGCTGCAGCAACAAATCCATGATTTCAATGTGCCAAAAACATTGTACAACTGTTGTCCATCGATATTTTGGACACAAAGCAGGAAACACTTGCTTTAACCATGGTCAGGCTTGTTGGATGAGGAAAGAATAGTGGATGTGGTTGAGCATCTTGACATCTTAACCTGCAACTTCTCTTGAAGCTGAACTTCTTTTCCTTCTCCACGGAAGGACAAGACAGTTACGATCTACAACCTTCTCATATATAAAGCAAAACTTTTCAGATCAAGACAAGGTCATGGAAACAACCAATCTCAGACACGAGGAGGCACAATTTTGCAGTGTGCAGCATTCTGACATGGTTTGAGGAAGTTGTTTCAGGACTGGGACCAGGCTGTGGTGTTGTTTAGTGTACACACTGCTGGTGGCGCAGTGGTTAGAGACGGTGGGCCTGTGAACGGAAGATCGCCGGTTCAAGCACCGGTACCAGCAACATCAAAAGATGTGGGTGGAAAAAGGTGAAACACCCACACCTGCCTTCACCCTCATTCACCCCACTCTGGGCCCCTGAGCAAGACCCTTAACCCCCACCATCTGCTCCCTAACGCCAAATTTACACTACATGCGGCCCGGCTCCGCCCCGCTCCGCAGGTCGCAGCTGAGCGAGTCCAGTTTCCACTACCCCAGCTCAGGTCCGCCTGGAGGTGCCGCTCTGAGACGCATGCGCGGGAATTGCGAGATCGCGCGATAAATCAAGTGATAAATAAGTAAGTCAGAACAAAACAATTCATTCGGTGGAAGAAGGAGAACAACAGTAGAGACTGCTGCCTTGATCTTCTCTCGTAAATGAGCGACAGGACATGGTTTGAGCAACAGGAAGTGATGTATTACATTTCAGAATAAAATACTTTATTTATTTATTTATTTATTGTATTGCGTTTGTAGGCGTAGTCATAAATGATAGTTTGACAGCATTTTTGTACAAATAAATCCGTATAGAGCTAGGATTAGTCCGCCCGTGGTGATTTTATTTTGTAAATACGGAAGTTGTGCTCGTTCCTTTTCCTGTTGGTGCGACGTAATCTTCAAAAGTTGACTCCGCACAGCTCCGTCGTCCGGCAGAAATAGGATCAATTCTAATTTTGACGGACTGCCGTCCGCTCGCCGCCATGTGGAGCCAGTGTAAACTCTCTCAATGAATATAATGGGTGCGTATTTGCTGCGGAGGTCGGACCGGAGCGGGGCGGAGCCGGAACGCGTGTAGTGTAAATTTGGAGTAACAGGTCTCTCTTAAAAATGAGTTCTCGTGGCTCAATGAGACTAACTGGATAAATAAAGGGTAAATGAAAATGATGAAGAGAATATGGTCAAGCTGTGAGGAACAGCAAAATTAGCAGGAAACCCCCTCAGTGATCAGTACTAAAATCATAGTAGCACAGTACTGTAATGGCATTTAAATTGAAAAACATGTTATAAGTACAGTAGGAGTGATGGGGGAAGAAGGGTGACGCTTTACTACACTTTTATTATTTTGCATTTGTTAAAGCGGGGTAATTATCTCGTGACAAGTTCCTTCATTTCTCACCATTTCAGTCATGGAGTCAACGGAGGAGGAAGAGATCGCTTGCCTTTTGGCAAAAAAAATAAAAAAAAAATAAAAAAATAAAAGGCCATTAAAGCAGATCAGGGATGAAGAAGGGGAATTTAATAAATTGGTGTCACATACAAAAACTGTCCATCACCGGGCAGTTTATTGTGCGACACCACACATTATGCGGTAATAAAAACTGATCTTTGAGCAGACATGACTTGCAGACGTCCACTTCGAGTCAGCGTTGAGTCTAATCGAGTACATGCGGACTTCTGCGAAGTGAAGTATGCCCGAGTATGTGGGAGCCTTTACCGGGTCAGTGTTGAAGGCTTGAGTTCACTCGTCTTTCTGAGGTTTTGCTGGCTGATCAGACCAGGAACCACCACGAGGAGAGGCCTCGTCAGGAACTGCCCAAGGTAGCAGAAAGTCACTGTGACTGCTTCAGGGGTCGGCGTCTCAGATGATGAGAAGGTGTGCGGGCGATCAGCAACCTTCAGCCAGCTTACACGTCCAGTTGAAAATACGAGTCTTGCGGTGAGAAAACCATGTTTTATCTTCTGTAGTTACTGGAACTCTACTCTGCTTGCAACAAAATTGCTACTGGGTAAATTTCTCAGTTTCTTTGCTCAGAAATAAATGAAAATGTGCATCAGACAAACACATCAGGATGGGGTAAACAGATGAACTGAAAGTGTCACACACACACCAAAAAAAAAACTTTATTTGAACTCTCAGCTCTCAGAAGTGTTTGAGCAAACTCAAATTTTAAACCTCCTCACTGACGTAAACAGATTGCAGCTCCAAAATACTTACATGTACACACAGGTGTCTCTCAAGGAGAAGTTATTCTATAATAAACAGAGTAGAGTATCCGCAATCTTGTTTCAATATTGTACGTATAAAAGATAACCCTCAAGGGGTTGGACTTTGATGATAACTACACTAGAACTCATTTTAATCATGTTTTTGATCAGGGTCAGATAATTCTGCACTAACCAGTTTTGACAGAGACTGCACTGAGGCAGAAACATCTCATTTTAAAGGGACCTATATAAGGATATTATCAAAAGAAAGAAAGAAAACAATGTACTGATTGGTTTTCAGTTTTAAAGGCAGCATGTATGAAGAAAACTGAGCAGGCTCCAAAATGGACCCTTGAGGTACACCACAACAAACAAATGCTGAGGAAAAAATAATTTTGTCAATGGATACAGAACAAGGCCGTTCTGCGCTTAAGACTTAAACCAACATGACTGTCAGAAACAGAAGTTAAATCTTAACAAACTGTGCCGCCACTTTGGTGTGTGGGGGATAAGCGCGCGGCACATATTGAGGCTGAGCCTCTCTGGAGGCATCGCGGGTTCGCGTCCCAGACCCGAGGAGCTGTTTCTGCAGTGTCTCTCCCTTCTCTACCCGTTTCGCCCTCTCCCTCTACAATAAAGGCCACTAGGGCCCAAAAATGTAAAAAATAATTTTACAAATCTTAACAAACTAAAACAATGGAGCAACTTGTAGTTTGTCAGCAGTTAGAAGAAGATAATTCAAACCTTCAAAGTATCGTCTGAGTACCATGAAGGGGTTTAAAACCGGACTGGAACTCTTTTTTTTATTTTTATCTGCAACACGTATGTGGGTTTGAAAGCAGCGGGTACACACCCTGATGGCAAAAAGGTGCTTCATTAATGTAAAGTACAAAGTCCAACGGTGGAAAAAGTTCCCCTAAAGAGACAAGAGGGGAGGATATCTTATAGGAAATTAGACTTTCAGAATAGACTTTTAGACTTTTAGAATTAGACTTTTTTGACTTTGACTTTGACTTTGAAAGTCTTCAATAAAAAAAAAAAACTACTTCCTTTAAAACTGAACAAGACAGGCTCAGAGGGGTCAGACTGATTCACCACCAGTATAAAAATAAAACCAGATAGACAGAAAAAAAGACGTACACATTTTTCAAATGGACTTTCATACCCCTCCTCCTTTTAGGATGGAAATACAAGTTTCCATCTTTTCAAAGACATACTCCATCTGAGTTCCTATACTTTACCTTGGCTGGCTCATGAAAGCGCATCACAAATTCTTCATAGTCCAGGAATTCATTCTCATCGGTTTCAGCGCAGGAGAGCAGGAACTCTGTTTCAGACTGGGTGTAGTGTTTGTAGCTCTCCATAGCCTTATGAAAGTCCTTCTTTGAGATGACACCTACCAATTTATTGACACATTTACAAATCTTCACCTGTTCTCATCAAGTAGGTCATCTGACATGCAAATAATCTGAACAATGATTATTCCATAAGACACGTAAAAAAAGTGTATAAGCTTTGCCTTTTCCATCAGGGTCATGCTCCTTGAAGGCATCTGAGGAGGTCAGGTCTTTTAGTTTGAGAAACATGTCAAAGAATTTGAGGATCATCTCAACATTGTTGGAAGACTCCACCAACATGTCAACCATCTGCTTCCCAATGGTTCCATTCACCACATTACCTGCCACAGCACAAGTGTCCATTGGTTAAACAAATGTACAAAAAAAATCACAGCACATCTCAAAGACAAACCAATGTTTGGCATTAGTAAATAAGTAAGTCAAGTAAATAATGACAATAACATTTTAAGGTAAAATATTATGTAACATCACGAAACTACACATTTGGATTTTTCTCTTTCAGATTTTCTGATCATTTTATTTAAAAGTGCCTTTCAGGACACCCATGGTGGAGAGGCAGGCAGAGGGTACATGGAGGTGTAGCGAAGAGGAGGATCTGAGAGAGCGTGATGGGATGGAGATTTGTAGGAGGTCAGATAGATAAGGAGGGGCAAGGTTGTGGATAGCTTTGAACGCGAGGAGTAGAATTTTGAAGACAATGCGTGATTTAACCGGGAGCCAGTGGAGCTGCTGCACGACAGGAGTGATGTGGTTATAGTAGGAGGTTTGAGTTCTGGACCATCTGTAACTTGTGGAGAGATTTGTTAGGGAGGCCATAGAGAAGGGAGTTGCAGTAAACAATACGGGAAGTCACCAGAATGTGCACAAGGATGGCTGTGGAACGGGGTGTGAGAGAAGGATGGAGACGGTTAATATTTTGGAGGTGGAAATAGGCAGACCGAGTAACATTGTTGATGTGTGAAGTGAAGGAGAGAGTGGTATCGAGGATGACACAGAGACTCTTGACCTGAGGGGAGGGGGATAGCAGAGAGTTGTTAAGGGGGACGAGAAGATGTTCTGATTTTGAAATGGAGTTTTTGGTACCAACGAGAATGATTTCTGTTTTGTTACTGTTTAGTTGAAGGAAATTGTTAGAAAACCAGTGATTTAGCTCGATGAGACTGTCGGTGAGGATGGAGGGTGGGTGGGTGGAGTTTGGTTTTGTAGACAAGTAGAGCTGTGTGTCATCAGCATAACAGTGGAAATGGACGCCGTATTTCCGGAAGATGTGACCTAGAGGTCGGAGGTAAATGATGAAGAGGAGGTGTCCGAGGACAGAGCCTTGGGGGACACCCATGACTGGGAACGGAAGGATTTAATCCGAATGAATTGGGTGCGGTTGGAGAGATAAGAGTTGAACCAGTCTAACGGAGTACCTGAGATACTAATGGAGGTTAGTCTGTTGAGGAGGATAGAATGACAGATGGTGTTGAAGGCAGAACTTAGATCAAGAAGAATGAGGATGGACAGAAGACCAGAGTCAGCAGCAAGAAGAAGGTCATTAGTAATTTTTATTAGAGATGTTTCGGTGCTATGGTGGGGGCGAAAACTGGATTGAAACTCTTCATAAATGTTGTTGTTGGACAGGTGTGAGTGAAGTTGACTAGCAACAGTTTTTTCAAGAATTTTGGAGATGAAGGGCAGATTGGAGATTGGACGAAGATTACTGAAGTTGGTAAAGTCAAGACCTGGTTTCTTGATGATGGGGGTGATGACAGCAGATTTGAAGGCTGTGGGAACAATGGCAGAGGTTAGGGAGGAGTGGATGATATGTCATCAGATATGTCAGGTGACAGGATGTGCAGTAACTTTTTATAATGTATATTCACTATATTTATTCATTCATTGAGTTTATTTGTTCAACCATTCTTTTTCAGCATGTTTACCAGCACTTTATGTGTACTGGTTCTGCTTTAGACCTGCAGGCAAGTTCAACTGAACAAACTGACCTTCCAACATCGACAGCAGCATGACCACCATGTCTTTCTGCAGATCCATCAGTTCTTTAAGTAACTCAATCTGACTTGAGTCCTGAGGGGGAAAAGGAACAATCACACTAAATTATTCCATTGAATACCAACACTGGTTTACAGACCAATCTCACTAATGTTTGACAGACTGCACAGTTTGTCATTAACTCTACATAAAAATGATTTTATTATTATGCAGAAAAGCTTCAGATGCTTTGCTTTAGTAACACATTTTATCTATTGTCACCATAAAAGGTGGGCAATGTCTCTGTGTGTTTGTCGGTCTTTTAGCAAAATATCTCTTAAACCAGTGGACAGATTTTTATGGAATTAAAAATGTATTCTGGAATATACAGCTGATTAACTTTGGGAATCAGCCTATTTAAAGATAACTGCCATAGCTAATCAAACTTAGCAGACAGAAAAGTCAGTAAATCTATTTTTTTTAGGTTATAATAATAATTGTAGATACAATGCAGTGATAACATAAAATATTATATGCTAAAAATAGTTTTCCAACTGCTTATTTTGTTTACAAGATGGTAACTTAGTCTGAAATGTTTAGTATAACAACTCTAGATTAAATATATAGGTGAACATATTTTGCTTAATATTTGGCAAGAAAATGGTCCGTTTTGTCTCGGTCACCCTTAATTAATGAATAATAAACAGTTATTGATGATTTATAAAGTATTTATAGCAGAATTAATAACATATCTATAAACTATTTATTAGTATCTATAAGGGGAGCCTTATTGTAAAGTGGTACAGAAGAAACTCAAACACAAATTCCTGCTCTACTGTCCTCAAAACGTGACATAATATTGACTTCATGCTCAAAAGCACACAGAAGTGCCAACCTTTGTGAACTTGACTTGCCTGAGACAGTTTCATCTGCATGTGAGCAAAGACATGCAGAAAACCAACGACTGCGTCCCACAGTCGACTGTGAGCTAAGCCTTGCTGGTTGCCGGTGCATGGCCCCTGCAAAAACAGCAACAACAACACAGGTCACTTTGTCCTGTGTGTGTTCATGGAATGAACCTCAAGCGTCTTATTTCTGTGTTTGATGAGTGATGTGTTCATGAATGTATCTCAACAACTGATAGTAGGATGAAGCGGGAGATGTATCATCAATCCAGGACAATGCTTGGGTCTGTTGAAGAAGCAAAGCTAGTCGACAATGTATCCTCTCTGGCCTGAATACACGGGACATGCCACTGTGTAAAAGGGTGTCTTTATGTTCCTTTTGTCTTCTTGTATTCATACAAGCAATAGAAAATGAATGGATGAACAATAATTAAGGTTCTGCAGAATTGATTGTCAAAAAACGTAAATGACTTGGTTCAAATGATTTTACATTTTTGATCATCTCATGTTGAGACTGCCTGTGGTCAGGTGGTTCTGTGTGTCAGTGATGTGACCAGAACTGAAGTTCTTTCTCATACCTGAATGTACTCGGTGAGCGTATTGAACACCTGCTTGGCCACGTTTATTGCCTTGGAGAAATTCATCTGGCCTTGCTCATCAATGACATCTTTCCCAGAGTAGTACCAGTAGAAGTCACTGATCGACTCCTGGAGGAGGAGAAAATAGAAAGAAAGAAGTTTGACAGTAGTACAAAGCACAACAGCCTTAAAGCAGCAGTTCAGTGTGGAAAGTCCTTCCTGTTTTAAACAGCTGTTTGAACAAACTTCATTTGCAGAAGCAACTGTTATTCCACCTGAGCTGTTGAACTAACAGCTAGTCTAAAGAGTGCATTGCTATCATCCTAAAACAACTCTAATCTGTGAAGAGTCAAAGCAATTGTGACATAAATTTAAACATTATTTATTGCTCTGCTTCCTGATGTATCAAATCCACCCTTTTTCTGACTGAGGACCATGGCTTCAGATTTGGAGGTGCTGACTCTCATTCCAGCCACTTCACACTCGGCTGTGAACCGCTCCAGTGAGAGCTGGAGATCACGGCACAATGACACCAACAGGACCACATCATCTGCAAAGAGCAGAGAGGGAATCCTAAGGCCACTGAACCAGAATCCCTCTGCCCTCTGGCTACACCGAGAAATTATGTCGATAAAAGTTATGAAAAAATAAATCGGTAACAACGGGCAGTCCTGGTGGAGTCAAACTCCTACACTGAAGAGGTATGACATACTGCCAGTAATGCAAAACAAACTCTCACACCACATGTATAGGGACTGAACAGCCCATAGCAATTGTCCACCAGTCCTAAACTCGCGGCTCACCCCCCACAGTGTAACCCGAGAAACACAGTTGAATGCCTTCTCCAAGTCCACAAAACACATGTGGAAAGGATGGGCAAACTCCCATGACCTCTCGAGGACCCTAGTTGGGGTAAAGTGCTGGTCCAGTGTTCCATGACCAGGACGGAACCCACATTGTTCCTCCTGGATCTGAGGTTCAACCAGAAATCGGACTCACTTCTCCTGTACCCCTGAATAGACCTTACCAGGGAGGCTAAGGAGAGTGATGCCCCTATAATTGGAGCACACCCTCTGATCCCCCTTTCTGAAGAGGGGAAACCACCCCAGTTCTGCCAATCCAGAGGCACTGCCTCCAATGTCAGAATCAGAATCCGAATAAGCTTTATTAGCATTGCACCGAGATACAACGAGAACATTTACGTACAGTTGTCCGGAAGATGGACGGAGTGCACGAAGCTGCTGCTATAAGTGCAGCCTTTCTAATCCTTATTCAGAATAATATTCTTAGATAGGAAAAAGGTGAAGAACCATGAGGATAGATGGTATTACAAAAAAAGATCTTTCACATCTTGTCCTATCAGGACATGATTTGGACATGATTTGAGACATCAAAAAACTCTACCAGCAAGCACAATTAAAAACATGATTATATATGCATTTGATGTCAAAGTGTTGAGATTTGTCCATGAGCGTTTTCAGATTGGCCACAGTTCTGATGTTGATGATGTTGTTTCAGCCGGCAGTTCTGATAAGCTTGCACAGAAAGTTATTTGGGGAGGCTGTGTGTGTGTGTGTGTGTGTGTGTGTGTGTGTGTGTGTGTGTGTGTGTGCGTGCGACAGATGAAGCTTTTGTCCCTGGTTACCCAGGAGAAATTTGGTAGTCGGCCCGTATCCGGGGCTAACGGGGAGTCAGATTCAGATAAGCTTCAATAGTTGATTTACTTCAGACAGATTCTTTTCATCAGCTTTGAGTCCATCTGGACATTCTGGTTCAAAATGGCCTGATTAGCCGTGTTTCCATCAAGGTTTCTAGGTGCGCATTTTGAAGTATCGCAGCAGAAAAGCTTAATGGAAACGGCAAAATGCGCAGTTACTTCCTGAAATTCGCCAAAAAGTTTATACGCTCGCTTGAGGTGGTTTTTGGGATCTTCGAAACCGAGCAGATGCGCAAAACGACAGATGGAAACACATTTGCCGACTCGTGCTGCCGAAGCGAACATTCACGTCACGTGACTGATCAGCTGTTTCCGCTCCGGACAACATGTAACATCGCTAAAACTAGTTGGCATGACAGAATAAATACAACTTGCCCGATAGCAACACGTACCTGAAATATTCTCTCCATTTTGACGAGATGTGTGGCCGGGTTCTGTTTTCAACCGCTACTTCCTGTTTACTGTAGACATGCGCAGTGCTGACGTCTGACGTAATGACGCTGACGTCTGACGTAATGACGCTGTGCGTGGCTTGGTAGATGCGCTACAAGTCAGTAGATGGAAACACTTCTGCTTCGCATTAATTTGTATTTACATATTTGCGAGATTTCAAAAAATTAGCTCAAAAATCGAAATGAAAATGGATGGAAACACAGCTATTGAGGTTTTATCTTTTTCTGCCTCTATGTGAATGACCCATGCCTGTATTTTGATCACGGACTCAAACCCCAGACTCTAGAAGTTAAGCCGTCAGAACCAAGCTCCACATTCTGGAGAATGTTTGTTGGACCTTCCAGGTTACGCTCACATATCACGTGATCTGTCCAAACCTCCTTTCCCTCTGACGTCATCGCAACTTTGGCTTCTCCGCCTGTGATCGAGGAGAAGCCAAAGAGCTCTACAGAGTCACAGCTGACTTTCTCCTCCTGATAAAACTTTAAATAAATATCTGATAAGTCTCAATCTGGTCATCTGGACAGTTTCTTTTAGTCGAAACGTTTCACCCTCAGTCCAGAGGGCTTCCTCAGTCAGAGTTACAGGAAGCCCTCTGGACTGAGGGTGAAACGTTTCGACTAAAAGAAACTGTCCAGATGACCAGATTGAGACTTATCAGATTTGATACCTGGATTATTGAGTATGAACTTTCTTGTTTAAATAAATATATTTGTTCACTCCTGTGTGTGGTTGAATTTCCAGGTCCCCTTGTAATTCATTATACAGTGAAAGAGCAGACAGACTGATGCACAGGGGTGAACTGGCCATAGGGCACACCGGGACATTTCCCAGTGGCCTGGCCCGCTCAGTGTTTGCCGAGGGGGACTAAAGACTCGGTTTGGGTCATGCGTGATTATTTTAAATAAACAATCCATGCCACTTGTGTGGCTCACTCCATCAAACAGCAAATTGTGTGTTGTGTACAATCTTAGTTGAAAACCCGTGAAAGAGCGAGTCCACGAATGTCAAACCGCAAAGTATTGAGGGACTACTGTATATATACTGTATATAGACTACTGAA
>JBBPBX010013643.1:18205-31424 GCA_038048925.1 Garcialebias charrua
TATATATATAACTTATCAGACTTTCAGGTAACATGACAGAAGAATAAAGTAAATACTTTGTATAAAACATATTCTTTTGAAAATGGGAGATGATAACAGTTCAAGCTCACCTGAACTCTGAGGAGGTAGTCCACTGTAGAGATGATAATGTTGACTGTTGTATTGTTTCCTGTTTGGGTCCTCAAGTAGTTTTGGAAGTCTGAAAGAAAATAGAGCCACTTTTCTCCCTTGAAGAAATTTCAAATGCATAAATGAGTGTTTTTAATGGGCTGTTTAGGAACATATGTTTGTCAGTTCACAGGTTCATCCTCTCAGTTCTTCTGCATTAATGAATAAAAACTGAGACTTTTGTTTGTTATAATGACTTGCAGTAAAGTCTGACAGGTTCACACTTAGAGGATGGTTCACATCTTGGGGTTCTCCTTTTAGGTTGAACAAGTACCATCTAATCTGGTGTAGACAATTTCAATTTGGAGAAATGTTTTCCTCCAGAATAACTAGTTTGTTGCCATATCTCAAAAAATTCACAACATTCCATGTAAAATCTATTTTTTAAAAGTCTTAGCATTAACCTTAAACAATGTTTAGCAGAAATGTTACAACACCAATTCTGAAAAGTTTGGATGTTGTGTAAAAATCTAAATTTAATTAAAATTGTTGGCAGTGTATTACAGAGGCTCTGATGCTTTTTGTGTTTTTCTATACTCAGCATGTATTTTTTAACAATCTTTTTCTTGGTTCTCTGACTTTAAAACCTTTTTTCAGTAAAGTTGGTGCTCCTATGGATACACCAATACTGAAGTTACTTTTTTGTGGAGTTCTAAAGTTAACTTCTGGACTCTCAGCAACCAGGGGCTCCAAGCTGTTAGAACTGAACGGCTCCTGGATAGACAGAAGATCCCAGTGGAGATCAGGAAGCGACAGCGAGGCTGTAGAGCTGGAGTTTAGTGCCGTGATAGCAAGAAAATGGTACAAACTAAACACACTTTCCATCCTCATGGGGAATGTGGGATCTCTCTCCAACAAAATGAGGAAGCTAAACAGTTCTGTTTAAACTGCAACAGAAGTACAGAGAGACAAATGTGCAGTGGTGGGCACAGCTAAACAAAAAGTTAGCTTCGCTAACCCATATTCCGCTAATTAAAAAAATTACCTTTGCTAATGCTTAACCCCTGAACAGGTAAAAAAAAAATGTGGAAGCTAATGCTAAGCCACTATACTGACAGTCTGCATTGCAGTCGTCACCATCTATCCATCCATCCATCCATCCATCTTCTTCCGCTTATCCGGGGTCGGGTCGCGGGGGTAGCAGCCTAAGTAGGGAGGCCCAGACTTCCCTCTCCCCAGCCACTTGGAGCAGCTCCTCCGGGGGAATCCCAAGGCGTTCCCAGGCCAGCCGAGAAACATAGTCCCTCCAGCGTGTCCTGGGTCTTCCTCTGGGTCTCCTCCCGGTGGGACATGCCCGGAACACCTCACCAGGGAGGCGTCCAGGAGGCATCCTAACCAGATGCCCGAGCCACCTCAACTGGCTCCTCTCGATGTGGAGAAGCAGCGGCTCTACTCCGAGTCCCTCCCGGATGACTGAGCTTCTCACCCTATCTCTAAGGGAGAGTCCAGCCACCCTGCGGAGAAAACTCATTTCAGCCGCTTGTATCCGAGATCTTGTTCTTTCGGTCATAACCCAAAGCTCATGACCATAGATGAGGGTGGGAACGTAGATCGATCGGTAAATTGAGAGCTTTGCCTTTTGACTCAGCTCTCTCTTCACCACGACAGACCGGTACAGCGCCCGCTTCACTGCGGACGCTGCACCTATCCGCCTATCGATCTCACGCTCCAGTTTTCCCTCATTCGTGAACAAGATCCCGAGATACTTAAACTCCTCCACTTGGGGCAGGACCTCCTCCCCGACCCGGAGAGGGCATGCTACCCTTTTCCGGCTCAAGACCATGGCCTCGGACTTGGAGGAACTGATCCTCATCCCGGCCGCATCACACTCGGCTGCAAACCGCTCCAGTGAAAGTTGTAAATCACGAACTGATGAAGCCAGTAGGACCACATCATCTGCAAAAAACAGAGAAGCGATTCTAAGGTCACCAAAACGGATCCTCTCAACACCTTGGCTGCGCCTAGAAATTCTGTCCATAAAAGTTATGAACAGAATCGGTGACAAAGGGCAACCTTGGCGGAGTCCAACTCTCACCGGAAACGAGCCTGACTTACTGCCGGCAATGCGGACCAAGCTCTGACACCGGTCGTACAGGGACCTAACAGCCCTTATCAAAGGGCCTGGTACCCCATACTCCCGGAGTACCCCCCACAGAACCCCCCGAGGGACGCGGTCAAATGCCTTCTCCAAGTCCACAAAGCACATGTAAACTGGTTGGGCAAACTCCCACGCACCCTCCAGGACCCTGCTGAGGGTGTAGAGCTGGTCCAGTGTTCCACGACCAGGACGAAAACCACACTGCTCCTCCTGAATCCGAGGTTCGACTATCCGACGGACCCTCCTCTCCAGAACCCCTGAATAGACCTTACCAGGGAGGCTTAAGAGTGTGATCCCCCTATAGTTGGAACACACCCTACGGTCCCCCTTTTTGAATAGGGGAACCACCACCCCAGTCTGCCAATCCAAGGGAACTGCCCCCGATGTCCACGCGATATTGCAGAGTCGCGTAAGCCAACACAACCCTACAACATCCAGAGCCCTAAGGAACTCCGGGCGAATCTCATCCACCCCCGGAGCCTTGCCACCGCGGAGCTTTTTAACCACCTCGGCGACCTCAGCACCAGAGATCGGAGAACCCGACCCAAAGTCCCCAGGCTCCGCTTCCTCAGTGGAAGACGTGCCAGTAGGATTGAGGAGGTCTTCGAAGTATTCCGCCCACCGACTCACAACATCCCGAGTTGAGGTCAGCAGCACGCCACCCCCACCATAAATGGTGTTGGTCGCGTACCTCTTTCCCCCCCTGAGACGCCGGATGGTGGACCAGAATCGCCTCGAAGCCGTACGGAAGTCATTCTCCATGGCCTCTCCGAACTCCTCCCACGCCCGAGTTTTTGCCTCAGCAACCACCCGAGCCGCATGCCGCTTGGACTGCCGGTACCTATCAGCTGCTTCCGGGGTCCCACAAGCCAAAAAGGCCCAATAGGACTCCTTCTTCAGCCTGACAGCATCCCTCACTGCCGGTGTCCACCACCGGGTTCGAGGGTTGCCACCACGACAGGCACCAACAACCTTGCGGCCACAGCTCCGATAAGCTACCTCGACAATAGAGGCGCGGAACACGGCCCACTCGGACTCCATGTCCCCCGCCTCCCTCGGAACGTGTTCAAAGCTCTCCCGGAGGTGGGAGTTAAAGCTCCGTCTTACGGGAGACTCTGCCAGACGTTCCCAGCAGACCCTCACAATACGTTTGGGTCTGCCAGGTCTGACCGGCATCCTCCCCCACCATCGGAGCCAACTCACCACCAGGTAGTGGTCAGTTGACAGCTCCGCCCCTCTCCTCACCCGAGTGTCCAAGACATGCGGCCGCAGATCAGATGAGACGACAACAAAGTCGATCATCGAACTGCGACCTAGGGTGTCCTGGTGCCAAGAGCACATATGGACACCCTTATGCTTAAACATGGTGTTCGTTATGGACAATCCATGACGAGCACAGAAGTCCAATAACAGAACACCACTCTGGTTCAGATCAGGGGGGCCGTTCCTCCCAACCACACCCCTCCAGGTCTCACTGTCATTGCCCACGTGAGCGTTGAAGTCCCCCAGTAGAACAAGGGAGTCCCCAGGAGGCGCACTCTCCAATACCCCCTCCAAGGACTCCAAAAAGGGTGGGTAGTCTGAGCTGCCGTTTGGTGCATAGGCACAAACAACAGTCAGAGCCCGTCCCCCCACACGTAGGCGAAGGGAGGCTACCCTCTCGTTCACCGGGGTGAACCCCAACGTACAGGCACCAAGATGGGGGGCAACCAGTATGCCCACTCCTGCTCGGCGCCTCTCACCAGGGGCAACTCCAGAGTGGAAGAGTGTCCAACCCCTCTCAAGGAAACTGGTTCCAGAGCCAGAGCCATGCGTTGAGGTGAGTCCGACTATTTCTAGTCGGAAACTCTCAACCTCACACACTAGCTCAGGCTCCTTCCCCACCAGAGAGGTGACATTCCATGTCCCAATGGCCAGCTTCTGTAGCCGAGGATCAGACCGCCAGGGTCCCCGCCCTCGGCCACCACCCATCTCACATTGCACCCGACCCCTTTGGCCCCTCCCACAGGTGGTGAGCCCATGGGAAGTCACCATATAATTAAAGCTTTTTGACCAATCACATCTTGTCATGTGTGCATGTAGTAAGCCAATAGCGTGCTTAACATTCTCTTTAAGACACACCCACAACAGACTGGAACAAGCTTGTACATTTTGTTAGTGGACTTTAAGTTAGCAAAATGTAATTTAACAGAAACTAATTACTGTATTTATTCATAAAATACTGTATAAAGAAAACTTTATGCAATGATTTGCAAATTTCAACAACCTTTTCTTTTTCATAATTGAAGATAGTAAACATATTAATGATTAATCTAAGAAACTGTACAATTCTTGTGAAAAATCTAATAGTTTTGAGTTTGACATCTCAAGAAAAATGAGACGAGGGAAATAAAAGGCTGTAGAGTTAATGTGATGCAGAAACTGGTCTTCTCTGAACCAAAGCTCATTTAAATGGAGTGAAGTCAAAAAATGGGCAACTTATCTGTGGTCAGATGAATCAAAATGTGAAATTTCTATTTATAAATAAGGTGTACTGAATTATCTGCAGCATATAAAATGTTAAGTGTCCTAACCATTGCACTGAACACCAATTCAAAGACTTGAACTAATGCTTTGACGTATTCCTGAGTATGGATTATAAAGGACTTGGTACCTGAGTTATGTCCTTCACAGAGCAGCTGCAGGAAGCGGAAAAGGTCACAGGTGAACTCATCATCCTGCATGACCTTCTCACCTGTTCAAAAAGGAGAAATACACACACACACACACACACGCACACACACACACATGCAGACACATACGAGAGTATGCACAACCACAACAAGACCAAGCATGCACACACAGAAATACACACATTCAAATACACAGTGAGACACCCAGGAGACACCAGGTGGACAGAAGCATACAACATTAGAGAAGAAAAAAAAGACGGACACAGAAATGGAGAGTGACAGTGTTAAAAGAAGGTGCTAATGTGAGGAAATCCAGTGTTTTATGTTCATGACTACCTATTCTTATTCAACACAAACACATACAAGTACACATTTGGATAAGGCACTTGGAACACTCGGACATGGACTGAAGTGATCTGGTCTACAAAATGCAGCATTTTATAGTCAGAATGGGGATTTGGCTTTGTATTGTTTAATTAAAAAAAAAAACTGGTTAACTCTAACTAGGTTGAGTCAGGTCCTCTGGATCTTCTTCGTTGAAACATTTCATCTTTTATGCGAAGGACTTCTTGAGTCTGAGGAGCTGCAACAAACTCAGCCTTATTTTTCATTTTCATTTCACCTTTATTTAAGCAGGCATAAACACTCAGAACAAATTCTTATTTCCAGTGCTGGTCTAGCAAGCAACTGAGTGTTGAGAACAGGATGGCTGGGATGAGAATCAGCACCCCCAAATCGGAGGCCATGGTCCTCAGTCAGAAAAGGGTGGACTGTTCTCTTCGAGTCAAGGGTGAGGTTCTCCTTCAAGTGGAGGAGTTCAAGTATCTTGGGGTTTTGTTCATGAGTGAGGGAAGAATGGAGCACGAGATTGACAGATGGATTGGTGCAACGTCTGCAGTATTGTGGACTCTGTGCCGGTTTGTTGTGGTGAAGAGAAAGCTGAGCTTTAAGGTGAAGCTCTCTGTTTACCTGTTGGTCCATGTTTCTACCCTCACCCATGGCCACAAACTCTGCGTAGTGATCAAAATAATGAGACTGAGGATACGGGCAGTTGAAATGAGTTTCCTCTGCAGGGTAGCTGGACACTCCCTTGGAGATAGGGTGAGCCGTTCAGTCTTTCGGGACGGACTCAGAGTAGAACTGCTGCTCCTCTGCATTGAGACAGTTGAGGTGGTTAGGGCATCTGGTAAGAATGCTTCCTTGGCACCTCCCTAGGGAGGTGCTTCGGGCATGTTCGATTGAGAGGAGACCCCGAAGAAGACCCAGGACACGTTGGAGTGACTACGTCTCTCGGTTGGCCTGGGAACACCTTGGAAACCTCCCAGAAGAGCTGGAAGAGGCTGTGGAAAAAGAAGTCTGGACCTCCCTGCTCAAGCTGCTGCCCCCATGACCCAACTTCGGAACAAGTGGAAAATAATGGATGGATGGATGGATGGATAGATGGATGGATGATCTGGCAAGCACCAACAGGTACTTTATGCATCAAGATAAGATAAGATAGAACTTTATTGATCCCACAGAAAATTGTTGTGCCAGTGTTTCATTACAAAGGAACATACACAAGATGTAAAAATACCAGCAATTAAGATCTAAACAGGTCAGGTGTAGACAAGTGTGAAATATCTAATGCATGAATTGTTTTAATGTGAAAACAAAGTGTTTATTGCAGGATTGATTTTATTATCCTTATGTGAAGAAAGGGGGAGGGGTTGAAAAGTCTGATAACCACAGGGGAAAATGTCTTCCTGTGTTGTTCTGTGGAGCACCTCAGTGGTCTCAGTCTATGAAGGTGCTGCAGTAAGAGTCCAGGGTGTCATGCAGGGGGTGTGACGTGTTGTTCAGGATCTGGAGCAGGTTCCTCAGCATCCTCTGCTCAGACACCTCTGTCAGAGACTGCAGCTCCACTCCCAGAACTGAACCAGCTCTCTTGGTGAGTTTATCGAGTCTGTTGACATCAGCTTTCTTCACCCTGCTGCTCCAGCACACCACAGCATAGAAGAAGATGCTGGAGACCATGAGTGGTAAAACATCTGCAGCATGGTCCTGCAGATGTTAAAGGACCTGAGTATCCTCAGAAGAAAAAGTCAACTCTGCCCTTTCTTGTAGAGGGTGTTGGTGTCCGCTGTCCAGTCCAGTTTATAGTCTAGGTGGATCCTCAGATACTTGTAGCAGTCCACAGTGTCCACCTTAGTAGCCCTGATGCTGATAGGGTTGGTGGGCTGATCTTCTCCTGTAGTTCACCTGCAGCTCTCTAGTTTTTCCATCGTTGAGTTGCAGGTGGTTCTGCTCACCAAACCTCTGTATTCAGCTTCCTGGTCACCAGTGATGCAGCTCACAGTGACAGAGTCATCCAGAACTTCTGCAGATGGCAGGATTGTGAGTTGTACCTGGAGTCCGAGGTGAAGAGGCTGAACAGAAGCAGTGAGAGGACTGTCCCCTGAGGAGTCCCTGTGTTACTCAGTATGATGTCCGAGGTGATGTTCTGCAGCCTCACATACTGTGGTCGACCTGTGAGGTAGTCTCTGATCCAGGTGACAAGCGAGTCATTCACCTGCATGTTCCAGAGCTTCCTGCAGAGTATCTACAATATCTACAGACCTCTGTAGATATTACATGCTTATTTTGTTTGGTTGTCAAGATTTTCTAGCATCATTGAGTACATTCGTCACACACATCCATACATAATGGTATTGCTAAAAAGTTTACCAATGCCATAATGTATGGTTTGTATTCAGTTTATATTTCTCTTTTGTCTCCCGCAACTTTTATTGTGCAACTGTATCCTGACGAGGTTTGAGAGAGTTATACCAGGGTAGGGCTGATGTCTTAATCTATTTAAATGTCATTTTTGACAATCAAGTACAAATATTTACTGTATATGTAAACTGTACACAAAATAAAAATAGCAGAAGTAGACACTACTGGGGTGTTAAGGGAAGGTGTATTTTTTGCACTGACCATGCTCCATGCACTGCTTCTGTACTGTTATTGTGAATGGTAGTAAAATGTTCCATTATCCTTATTCTGTGTAATAATTAGTCTTCATGTGACTGGTCAGCAAAGGGACAGCAAGAGATCATTTTTATTATCCTCAAGGTTTGATTGATATGATTACAGTGATGTGGTTCCAGAGTCATTGGGAGATGTCTGCCTTCCAGATACCTCTCACTTCAGTCTGCAGCTGGGTTCTGAGAACAACCCGAAAGGGCAAGGAGGTGCTAGAGGCTGGGTGTTTTCTACAAACCTACATTTTTCAGTTCAGGAAGTCAGAATGTGTCAGAACCTCAGATAGGGGAAAGTATTGATAAGTGTGTACTTGTAAATGCATTGATCTTCTGTGGTTGCTGGTTGTTCTGCAAAGATTTGTAATAAATCTGATGAAGTCTGCACTTGACTGTTTTGGGAATCTCTTTTTTTCCACAATGTGGGCAGCTGTGGCTAAGTGGTTAGATAACCCACTCAGTGATGAGTTCACGATATCTGTTGCCAAGATGCAGGACCAACAGACTGAAAATCTCATTTATCCCTGCAGCAATCGGGCTTCTTAATGAGCACTGATCATTTTATTACTTTTACTTTAGAGTGTTTTTGTGACATATATGAATGGTTTTTTTTCTCGACTGATTGAAACGAATTATCACTTTAAAACTTGAAACATGAAACAGATTTTGATGTACTGTAACTCACAGAACGTAGTTATTAGTTGTACAACCACCCTTGGGAGTCAACCTGATTCAAGATGAATGTCAACTCTACTCAATCTTAGCAAACACAAAAAGTGTCCAGTGTCAGTCAGTTTTACAGACACTGAATTAAAATATCTTGTGGTGGTAGATAAGAGTCGTTTTCAACACATAATCTGCGTTTTAACAGAACATACACATTTCTAACATACAAAGCTCTCAACAACTTTGCTCTATCTTGTACATTACAGATCTTATTGTTCCATATTTTCCTAACAGAGCACTTCACTCTCAGACTGCAGGTTTACTTGTGGTTCCTAGAGTTTCCAAAAGTAGAATAGGAGGAAGATCTTTCAGTTCTCAGACTCCTCTCTTGTGAAACCAACTTCCAGTTTCTGTCCATGAGGCTGACACATTGTCCACTTTTAAAACTGGACTTAAGACTTTTGATAAATCCTATAGTTCTGGTCGGCTTGGGTTTCCTGAGCTATCCCTTACGCCAAATTTACACTACATGCGTTCCGGCTCCGCCCCGCTCCGGTCCGACCTCCGCAGCAAATACGCACCCATTATAATCAATGACAGAATTTACACTGGCTCCGCACGGCGGCGGCGAGCTGCGGAGAGCGGACGGCAGTCCGTCAAAATTAGAAATATTTCTATTTCTGCCGGACGCCGGAGCTGTGCCGGAGTCAACTTTTGAAGATTACGTCGCACCAACAGGAAAAGGAACGAGCACAACATCCGTATTTACAAAATAAAATCACCACGGGCGGACTATCCTAGCTCTATACGGATTTATTTGTACAAAAATGCTGTCAAACTATCATTTATGACTACGCCTACAAACGCAATACAAGAAATAAATAAATAAATAAAGTATTTTATTCTGAAATGTAATACATCACTTCCTGTTGCTCAAACCATGTCCTGTCGCTCATTTACGAGAGAAGATCAAGGCAGCAGTCTCTACTGTTGTTCTCCTTCTTCCACCGAATGAATTGTTTTGTTCTGACTTACTTATTTATCACTTGATTTATCGCGCGATCTCGCAATTCCCGCGCATGCGTCTCGGAGCGGCGCATCCAGTCGGACCTGAGCTGAGAGGAGGTAGTGGAAACTGGACTCGCTCAGCTGCGACCTGCGGAGCGGAGCGGGGCGGAGCCGGACCGCATGTAGTGTAAATTTGGCGTTAGTTGTGTTCGGCTTATATTGCTGAAGGACAAACTGACCACATTTCTTCACTCTGCTTCTGTCTTTACTTACTCTACGTTTTTTGGATTTCTACCAGTTTGTATTTTTAATTATTTATATCCTTAACAAGTGTTTTTTTTTTTGTCTTTCTCCCAATAGATGATACACCCGGACTTGCCATTCTGTGTTTGTTTCTACAGTACTTCCTGTTCTCTCAAACCCAACCGGTCGAAGCAGGTGGCCTCTTGTCCTGAGCCTGGTTCTGCTGGAGGTTTCTTCAAGTTAAAAAGGAGTACCGGTATGCTCAGGATGGAAGACTGTGACAAAATGAAGATTCAACGCGTCTGCTGGCTTCCTTAGAAAGACAACTTTTATTAATTGGTTTTTTTATGTAATGGAGCCAACCTAAAAATATGTTCTAAATATGTAAAAGCAGAAGTCCTGTAATAGTGACAGAAATACAGAGAAGAAGAAACACAGAGCAGGAAGAAAACTAATTTGAATGTCCACACTCAGGACCTGGACAGAGCTGACACAACAGCCACCACGGTGAAAGGGAGACCAAGTAACACACAAGAAAATGGCAGAAGGAATAATTACCCGGCTCACAAGTGATGACTGAGGAGGGGAGGAAAGAGCAATAAACAAAAAGGACAAAATGACAACACAAGGGAAAAGAAAGGGAGAAATAAATTAAGACAAATAAAAAATATTACATATAGAGAAAAAACCCTTAGAAAGTCTATCTATCTACCTACCTATCTATCTATCTACCTTAGAAAGTCTGTGTTTTTGTCTGTTAACTAGAAACTCTGTACAGCTGAATAAATCAAAATAAAAGCCGTTGATTAAATAAACACTTTATTATTTGGGGGTTTGGTAATCTGGAGGAAATTATGTATTGAAGATCCTCCAACGCTGTAATTTGTTTGATAACTTAATGTTATACAGGTGCAATAATGACAAGGGCAAAAAACTGTTTTTGAAAACAAATGTTCGCTAGAATGAAAAAAATATTTTCTTATACATGGACAGAAACATTCCATGGAATTAGCACCATTTTTTTAAGGTGATGTCTTTCATGGGCAGCATGGCAGAGCAGTGGTTAGAGCTGTTGACACAGTAAAAAGGATGCAGGTTCACCTCCCTGCTGAGGCCTTTCTGTATGGAAATAGCATGTTCTCTCTGTGCATGTATGGATTTTCTCCGGGCACTCATTTCCTCACTTCTTGCACAGTGACTGTTATAGATAGACACTAACACCCCTAACACTAACACAACATTTTACCCTTCATGATACAACCTTAGCTTGAACCAGCAGCCCCAAGATTTAACCACTGACCTATCGCCGTCCCCATGCGATAATATTGAAAAAGGCCAAACAATTGTTCTTGTGGTGACTAATATAGTACAAAATATGGCATAAGAAAAAAGTAGGGTGCAGTATAAGAGAAAAAATCAAGACCAATGCCCCTTTCACACTAATGACATACACAACCAGTTAAAAATGTGGGAGACCTAAAAGTACAACAAAGTTAAGTTAGGTCCTCTGGCTGGTTTATTTTTGTAGAAATGTTTCGTCTTTCATCCAAAAGACTTCTTCAGTCCGAGGAGCCACAGCAAACTCAGTCATAAATAGCACCTTCACATAGTGGGTCAACCATTTTGATGGTGCCAAGATGGTTTCTGCAGTACGCCCTCTCCCCCGCCGACAGTCTTCCCTGTAAATCAGAACCTGACTTAACTTTGTTGGATATTTTACCTAGATTACTGAGCACAAATTTTGATGTTCTGAACCACTTTGGCCATGGCTGCCTCAGACGGGTCGGCGGGGGAGAGGGCAGACTCCAGAAACCAGCTTAGTGCCATCAAACTGGTTGACCTACTCTGTGAAGGTGCTTGTAAGACTGACTTATCTGTGGCTCCTCAGACCGATGAAGTCTTCATCCACAAGATGAAACATTTCATCAAAAAGAAACCGTCCAGTGGAACTGACTTTGTTGGAATTTTTTTACTTGGATTATTAAGTGTGAACTTGGATGGCTTCTAAAAGTAAATATGATTTTCTGTCAGTACTGGCCAAATGGGTTTATCCAGACATTTTATATTTACCGAGACACTCTACAGCACTTTCACCTTGCCCTATATGTCAGCAGAAAAATCACCTTGTCACAATCTGTGGAATTGCACTGGATATGAACAATTGAACTCTAACACATCTGACAATACTTAAAGATTCACAAGCTTTCTTCCAAGCTGAGACTGCAGCCTCCCTGGTTAGAAGAAAAAGGTTCACAGAAGAGACATGTCTGGGGCTCGCTGGTAAAGTTTTATTAATTTTCTTTTTTTTTAAGCAATGCCTCAAGAACATCAAATGTTCTTCCCTTCTCATGCAATAGTCCTAAAAGAGAAAAGAACAAGGGCTCTGCATCCAAAAGAGGGTTAAAAGACAACTGAACATTGTGTTGTATTTATTAGAATGTGGAGGATATAGACTGATCTTTGTAGCCTTGTGGTGAGAGAACGGTATGATGCTACTGGTTTTGGTGAGAGAAGCAGCGGGACATTTTTGTGCTTAGCAGCTGTACCACCAAGACTGTTGCAATATCTAATCTGGAGCACTGTCAGTGCAGTGTGGACATGATGGAGTGTTGGCATGAAGTCAACCCGGCAAGTCTTGCTTCAAATTCTTACCAACCAAGTCATGCTGGTTCACGCAAGCCTTGAGTCACGCATGCACTGCCTTGCCATCACAATAATACATCTCCATAATCTTGCTACAGAAATTTCATGCATGCTTAAACCCTCCTCCACATCCTCTCTCATTCTTTGACATAAAATGGGGAGCTCACAGCCTTTGTCTAGACTCCTGGAATGTAGGAGTTGTGTTTTATTTGTCCCCTGGTGTCTAGCCCCATCTGGTGTTGTGTTTATGTCTTGCTTTCTCCCCATCCTCTGTTTCTGTCTTTATAGGGATTGTGTTTCCTTGTCTCTGGCTCCACCTTGTATCGTGTTCATGTGTATCGTCTGCCTGCTCCCCAGTCTCAGTCCTGCTTCCTTCTGTCTGATTACCCTATTCCCTACACCCGTGAACCTAACAGGTGTTGTGTATTAGTCCTTGTCAATAGTTGTATAAGCATATACGTTTGTCTTAACCCTCGTCCTGGCATTGTCGCCTGTCCTCTAGTGGTGACCTGTCTGTTCTGTGAGTACCAGTACCTCCTGTTCATCTATGTTTGTTTTGTTAATAAATTCTTTATTTTATATTTACCCTTTAGTCTTCGTCTGCTTGCCTGCACCTCTGGGTTCACCAGCACAAGCTCATTGTGACATGGAGAGGCTAATAAGTCACTGCAAACACCATACTGTACTTGTTTTGGCTTAAAGGGGCGTTCATTCAGTGT
>JBBPBX010013643.1:35954-52061 GCA_038048925.1 Garcialebias charrua
AAGAAGAAATCCGCTCTGAAGTTTGAGTAAACAAAGCAAGAAACAGAAAAGAGAAAACGTTGCGTTTGATTGCGGTTCTGTTGTGTCTCTGGTCTGTTTTGTATTGGTTAACTGGACCCGAGTTCGGACTCGGTTGGACTCTGGGTTCGTGTCCTCTGGACCCATTTTGTCTCCGAGTTTCAGCGGAGCGAAATAATGGAAGCTAACAAGGTGAGCTTCCCCCTCTTTTTGGTAAAAGTTCTTCTTCTTGGGCTGCCTGTGCAGCTGTTTTCTCCTTGTTGAGACACCGGCTTCATGCACCTGCGGCTCTGTTGCTCTCGAGTTTAACAACGTAAAGCATGTGTCGCAAACCCGCGCGTGCGTCAAACATAAAGCAGCGCCGTCATCTCGCAAAACCACAATATGAAGCTTCTTTGCGACAGTTATTTTTTTATTCTTATTTATCACGATAGAGACGATAGAAGGAAAGTAGCACGATAGACACGTTTCTATCGTCCCCACGATATATATCATCATATCGCACAGCACTAACTGGGCAGATAACGATCAGCTGTACGTGAGCCCCGTTACTACTTGAGTGGGGTTTTCTACGAGCTGAACTGCAGCTCCGAAAGTCTTTGTTGAGATTAAAACGTTTTTTTAATGTTTGGGGTGATCGTACACTCAAACGGACAGCGGCAACTGTAAAAATGCCAAGTTTCTTACTGGATGCTGGTTTCTTCATGGTGGCTCGTTGGGCTAAGTTTGAAAAGTCCAAAAAAAGTCCCGTCGCCGTTGCGTCATCACATAGCAGAGGCTCTCCCGATTGGTTGCTGCTAAGCGGCGAGCAGCCGAAGTAGGTCAAAGTTCATTTAGTTGAACTCCGGCAGCCGCTGCTTTGACGCACTGCGAGCGCGGAAAACAACTGCCGCTCACTGCCGCGCTGCTTGAACTGCTGAAAACGCGCCGCGTCACGCTGCGCCGCTCGAAGATGCGCGGCCACATTCACTTTGCATGTGAACTGGCTGCTTCGGCTGCTCGAAACGCGTTCTGTGGGAACCCGGCATTACAAAACCAATACTAACTTTGGTGGCAGGTGATAATCCTTCAACTCTATACCTCCACCCCTAACAGGTTCATTGTGCACAATATTTTCATGCCTTAAGGAATATTCCAACTTAATGTAAAAAAAAAAAAAAACTACTCGTCTATGCATGTAACAGTTAGCCGTCTCTCCTGCCTGCGTCAGCTTCAACATAAATAATGAGCCCTGACATGTGCAGAACGAGGAAAAACATCCAGCGCAGAGTGGTCAAAAATTCCACACCCAAGCACGGGCAATAAACTAATCTCTCACCCTGCAGCCGCCTGAGGATGAAACAGAAAACAGCACCGCGCCGAGGGTTCTGCTTCCTGTCTGCTGGGTGTCTGCTCCGTGAACAGAACATCTGGATCTCATTTTCCAGAGCGAGCTTATCTGGACCGAACCTGCTGGAGCCGGTTGTCCACGGAGAGAGATGCTGCGGGCCGAACACATGCCCCGCATGAGCGGATTCACGAACCGTGGTTTAAGACGCCGGGGCCTTTCAGAGCCCGTAAACAACAAACACGTTCTGCGACAGGTCAGTGTGGAAAACATGACCTCAGGAAACAAACACGCAACAAAAGGCAGAGTTACCGACAACCCATGGTGACAGAAACACACTTTCTGTTTACAGTCAGACTCAATCAGAAGCACGAGCGTCTGAGATTCGTGACAAGCAGTGATTTGGTGACGCGAGGTTTCGGATCTTTTACGATATCTGCACGTCGGACAAACAACGGATCAGAAGACGAGCAGGAAAAACAAGCATGGCAGATTTATGGTTCGCACATGGCCCTGGCAAACGTGCAGCGTGAAGATACTCGTTTCTGCTTTCAATCACAATAAACGGCGCTGGAAGGAGAAAATGCAAAATGACAAGATTCCTCCGTGCACAGAGCGAAAACATGCCCCAACAGACACGCAGCAGTGACCAGGTTATACAAATCTATTCAACTGCAGTATTTTCTGGTGTATAGGTCGCATTGTCCAATTATCACCAATAGATTGGAAAAATCCCTAGATAGGTCGCACTGGTGTATAGGTCGCACCTACGTTTAGCTCTGCTGCAAATGTCTGCCACAGGAGCACACAGCAAGGCTTTTAAGAAGATTAACACTTAAAAACAATTATTTGTTTGATAAAAATTATAGCAAATATATGTCTGAGCTGAACTTTTCCTTAATAAATGAACGTAATTGTGAAATGAGCTGGATTTAAAAAATTGTTTCACCGAAAGTGATAACAAGCCATATACATGTATAGGTCGCACCTGAGTTTAGGTCGCAGGCCTTGGAAAAAACCATAAAAAGGTGCGACCTATACACCGGAAAATACGGTAGTTAAAATTAGAGGTCACCTGTCAGACACAGCAAACGGGTTTGTAATGAAAATCTGAGAGATTATCTATATTATGCCACAGTTTTACCTCTATCTGCTAATCTTTAGCACCCACTGCTGCCTCGCAGCAAGCAGGTTGCCGGTTCAAATCCCAGCCGGGGACCTTTCTGGGTGGAGTTTGCATGTTCTCTCTGTGCATGGTGGGTTTTCTCCAGGTATTCCGGTTTCCTCCCACAGAATAAAAACATGCATGTTAGACTGATTGGCAACTCTAAATTGTCTCTATGCGAGAGAGAGAGAATGGATGTTTGTCTCTCTGTCCCTGTGATAGACTTGGACCTGTCCAGGGTGTCCCCTGCCTCTCCCACAGGGACACCAGTGACCTAGAGCTGTCACTTCTAAGCCCCAGCCCGAAGCTCGATCCCGTCCGCCCTGAATTCGAGGCACGCCGAGTTGGCGTCTGTCTTTCGATTGGGTCAGTGGATCATCTGCAATCCAATTGTATGGCAACATGGCTTGCCATACATTCACCAGCCGCACACGGCCATTTCACCGCGAGCTGACCGGCCTTGAAAGAGGTAAAATAAAGTTCAGTTAAGCTTCAGCTGGGACTGTACGGCCAGGAAGTGATCCGTCAGCCCAAATGGACGTTCGTTCAGCCGCTGCACTCAAACAGGTGAGATCCCAAAGCAGAATGTCAGAGCAGGGTCCGTGTCTGAATAATGCAGAATGCAGGGTTTTAATGCTCTTTGACAGCCATGAAAGGACAAACACCCCCTCAGCTCTGATCTTCTGTAACCTTTATTCAGCTGCGCGCGTCCACCGACCGTTAATAGAATCAGTCAAAGCTTAATTAAAAATGTTGGTTTTTCCCAGGTTTGGACCTGTGATTACTGTTACTTCATCGGGTGGGGTTCGGAAATTATGGCTACGGGCTGGGGGCGGGGCGGATCGGATTTTTTGGGCCTGAATGCAACTCTACAATGACCCCCGTGAACCAAAAAAGGAAGAAGCAAGTAAAGATAATACCGTACTTTCCACCCTTTAAGTCGCTCCACCCTATATGTCGCATCAGTCCAATTATGTCCAATAAAGTGGAAAAATCCATAAACGTGTCGCACCTCTGTATACGTCGCATCTATTATGCGTCACCGCTGACGCGTCGCGCATGTTACGTGTCACAGCAAATGGCCACAGGAGCGTGCACGGTAGGACTTTAACAAGATTAACACTTAAAAACAATTATTTGTTTGCTGAAAATTATAGCAAAGATGTGTCTGAGCTGAACTTTTCCTTAATAAATGCACGTACCAGTCAAATCAGCTGAATAAAAAAAATTGTTTCACTACGTCGGTGCTGCGAAGCGTGCACGCGTTAACGAACGGATACGCTTCATTTCTTTAAAATTTAACAAGATAAACAGCTAAAAATATATATTTGTTTGCTGACATTATAGCAAAAGTGTTTCTGAGCTTAACTTTTCCTTAATAAATTCACGTAATGGTCAAATCAGCTGGATTTAAATTGTTTCGCTTTGACGGTCTTCCAAACGGTTGCGCGCGCTGCGAAAATAAATTATAAATAAATCGAATTTTCGCTCAAACATCTCCTACAGCTAATACGTTGTAAATGTCCATCCAGTGATTACTTTCTGTAAGTTTCATCAAAATCTGTCCTGTGGTTCATGAGCTATTTTGCTAACAAGGTAACAGTAGTTCAGAGCTCCAGAGAGCAGGAGGCCGTGCTGCGACAGAGTGAGTCCGAGCAGAGGAGGCTTCTGTCGGACACATGAGCTGGGAACGGTCGGTGGACCCTAGCGGCCGAAAGTGGTACTGCTCCATTTTTTTCGTCAGAATGAATGGAAGCAGTCATATCTCAGCCAAAAATTGGTCTAAAAATATGGGAAAAAAATCCCTAAATATGTCGCTTTGCCCCATAAGTCGCAGGACATTAAAATTAGAAAAAAAAAATGCGACTTATAGGCAGGAAAATACGGTAATCGTGAATGCTAGCACATCTTGCGAGATGTAACAGTCATTGTGGCCAGAGCAGCAGTGACTCCAGTTTAAAAGACTGGCATGCAAACCAGTGGGACATGTCCTTCCCTTCAAGGAACGCTAGGCCTTTGATTACACCTTCAAACGTGTTTCCGTTCTTTTGGAAGGCTTCATGTTTTCTTCTCATCTGTACGTCTTGTTTGCACTTTTCAGTGAAGCGTTAATGGATTCTGCTCACTTGTGTGGTGATGTCCCAGCCGTCTTCCAGGCCGAGCAGAACAGACGAGCCGCTGTCCAGAAGCTCCACCAGGAACAGCGCCAGCTGCAGGATCTTGTGAAGCTGTTGAAAGGCAACATGTGTGCACGTGAACAAATGGACACGCAGACACTACGTGACACATATGATTAAACCCCTCCTGAATGTTTGACCATTTTTTGCTGTAAGGCGGCGGCGGCGGGGGTGGTGGGGAGAATCGTATAATTGTTCAAGATGTAAAGAAATATGAGTCAGTGTTAAACTGACACACTTTACCTTAATTAATTACTTATTCAGGTTAAATAGTAATTCACGGATTCTTTTTCTTTTCAGGATTAACACTTTGTGTGATCATGAATGATGGATGGTGAAACATAAAGTGACGATGGAAACGTTAAATATAGTTGAGATGTCAGAGGCACTGCCTTTTATTCAACAATAAATCACTAAATTTAACCCCATTACACTTGATTGACTGATTTCAATTTCTTACAAATTAAACTCGTCAGCAAATTTAATTGTAAACAACAGACATAAGTAATGAGTTGACAGTATTACTTTTATCTGTAGGCTCTTAGCTTAAATTTTTTAGTTACGCTACCGGTGTATGAATGTGTGTATGAATGGGTGGATGGCTGGTACTGTGAAGCACTTTGGGGGCCCTCATAGGGGGCTGGAAAGCGCTATATAATATATATTACCATTTTTATTTCAAGATATGTTTCTATTGGGAAAATGGATCCAGAGGGGATACATGCACTTGTTCATGATGCAAATGAGCTGGGTCCCACATGATGCTAGTCCAACTTCCAGTAAGCGTCCTGCTGTGAATACAAATGGAAAGTGTTGGGTGTTGGTCACCTGCAGGATCCACTCCGAGTCCTCCAAGGCTTTAAGGAAGGAGTCCTCCGAGTCCGACGACGGGGCACTGGGGGCGCAGGCTCTCAGCAGCTTTTTAAAGGCGGCTTTCACCTGCCGCGTGTCGGCAAAGTCCACCGGGACAAGCTCACAGTTCAGGGAGGAGTCCAGCCGGAGGCCCTGCAGCAGTTTACATCACATCACACAACAGACGTGCACAATGAAACACAACCACTAAAGAACTCTTGACGAGTTCTCATGTTTGACTTCTGATAGGATCACATGTTGGTGTTGCTCAACGACGTGTCGATTTGATGCAACTTTGACGTTTTCTGGAACCAGAAGCTGCGCATTGGATGTGGAGCTTAAAGTGTTAAATATTAGCCGAGGTGTATTTTGATATTTTAATAAGGGCAATGCCTTGTTTGTTTACATGGAGAGGGCGGGACTTAAAATCTGTACTGAAACCCTTCTGGCTTCAACTTCTGGGTTCCTGTACTTCGTCCAGTATTTCTAGAAGCAGTTGATGAATAAAGAGTTTCAGAAAGTAAAAATAAAACATTTTCTGTGCTGCACTTTCACACAGACTTGTAGGCACTTTAAAAGCTTTAAACCTTTTTTTAACAAAGAAGAAAAGATCTGTAGATGAAATGTGAATCTGTGCTATTTTTAGATTTTGAGAAATTGATCCTAATCATGCAAACAAGTCAGTTTAACTTACAATTAAACAGAGCAGTGAGTTTGACTGATAAATGTTCACTTTAAAACTAAAATACATTTTTTATACTTATAAACTAATCTTTGTAGAGTTAATAAGCTATTAAGTCCCTATATATTTATTTAAAATTAAAGTTCCTGCTGGTTAAATGGAAGCTGAATTGTGTGCTTAAATCTGTTTCCAAAGATAATTTTGTGGATTGATGTACTTCTAATTATTTTTTACATTTAGGCTCTGACAATATTTCACAATTACATAATTTAAAATAATCAATTTTACAATAAAACTGCCAGAAATGTGAGCAGAGGTTATTAAATGTATGTCTGTACAACAGCAGACAAGGGGTTCATATATTTGTTTAACTTCTGACCTCCAAAACAACATTAACGACTTAAAACCTCACATACCTTTGGTTGAACTACACAAACATTGCTAAAGAAATTATTAAGAGCACAATGGCAAAATGAATTAGATTCATCACTTTGTGCGAGCTAGTTCCGTTATGGTGACCCCTGAACAAGGGAGCAGCTGAAAGAAGATAAATAAATAAATAAAGTCCTATCTTTTCTCCATTTATGACTATTAATATCTTGTGTGATAAAAATAAAAATGCACTGGTAGGGTTTAGTGAATAACTATAACTATATTCTGGTACAGCATGTAGGACAACAACTAAGCCTATTTTTATTTTGCAAAAAAGAGCTGTAAGAATTATAATGAGGAAATCTTATTGTCATCCTTCGAATGCTCTATTTTGTCAATTGAAATCACTCAAGTTTTATGATTTGGTTGATTAAAATATTATTTTACTTATGTATAAGGCTCATACTTCCTCACTACCATCTAACATTCAAACCTATTTTGTGAAAAGGATTAGTTGCTATAATTTAAAGGGAACAGAAATGTTTGTTAAACCTAAGTTTAGAACCAGTTTAAAGGGTAGGTCTACTACAATAAGAGGAATTGATCTTTGGAATGGACTAGAGGACAATGTAAAAAATGTGAAGTCCATACTAATATTTAAGAAAATGATTAAAACTATTTTGTTGAAGAGTTACATTTAAGTTGATTCTAATTTAACAAATTATATTAGATATTTTGATGTGACTGTATATCTCTGATGAGACTGTATTATTTTGTATTACAAATAAGTATATTTATGTCTGAATTGATTGTTTGATAAGGAGCAGATATGATAAGAAATGTTTTCTTCTTCTGCTTCCTTTCATTTTATGTTTTTGTTAAATTTTTCTTTTAAAAAATTGTCATTTGTTTTTAATATGAAATGAATAAAATTATACAATACAATATTATAGTAAGAGGTGCTTTATTTGAACACTTATCAGTCATGTATCAGCATATTTCTCCCACGCTAGCAGCTCAACGACCTCCAAAACTAAAAACATTATACGATCCCTAAAATGTTGCAGGATATAAAAACTGATTGGACTAAACTATTGATTCTCACCCGTAGATGTGACTTTTCCCCAAAGACGTAAAGGGCGGCCTGATGTTTGAGGAGCTGCGCCTGCAGACTGCTGCTCCCTGCGGGGGGCGCCAGATCCTTCCCTGCTGATCTGGCACTGGCGTCAGGCGGTTGGTGCGGACTGAGCCGGCTGCTCGAGCGCAGGCTCGCCCACATGCCTGCACACACACATTTACAAACAAAAGTCACACGCACACACGGGCTGGAGCGGTTCGAACGCCTCACACGTCCACAAGATGTCAAACAAAGCCGGAATAACGAAGTACGCTCGACATGCAGCCTACGTGCACATGCACAGCGGGTCAGTGGGGTCACGAAGACACCTTCATGTTGTCCGCCCACCAGCAGAGTCTGTGTGGATCTGGTGCACGGTGCTATTAGAAGCAGAGGTTGCAGGATTTGTTTTTAGGAAGGCAACGAGTTTAGAACCAAATTCTTATCAGGCCGGCATGCAGCAACTTCCAAAACATGTGGATCACATCTGGAAGACGGGATTGTTTCAGTTTCAGTATATCTGGACATCAAAATGTCCGCTTCACAACTGAAACAGTTCGTACGAAGGTCCTTGCAGTACTTCCAAACATTTAGGCATCAAAATTAAAGTTTATAGTGAAGCTGAACCAGTTTTCAAAGCTGTTTGTAACACGGTTCACACCTGGAGCCTCACCTGAGGACAAGACCAACACAACAGCTGGTAAGACTCAGAGATAAACAACACCACCTCTCTCAAACTATCAAAGTACAACCCAATGCCAAAAGAGTTGAGCTTCTTAAAATGTAAAGAACAAAACAGACTGCAGTGATTTATAAATCTCATAAACCTACATTTTATTCACAACAAAACATAATAAACACAAAACAATGGTTAAATTAAGAAGCTGGACTATTTTGGAAACGACAAGGGAATTTTATGGCAGCAACAGACTCAAAAAGTTGCGACAGCGCCATGTTGTGAAGTATCCCCTCTTTTTTTTATAGCAACAATCTGTAAATGTTGTTCCAGTTGTGTAGGGGTCTACTTGTCTAACACCTCCTGGGTCTTCTTTGCTGGACGGGAGCAGATGTTGGTCTACAACGTGTAAACGCTGGTCTGCATTGATAAGGCCTTTCCAGATGTGTAAGCTGCCCATGCCCAAGGAACTAATGTACCTCCATACAATCAGAGAAGCAGGCTTTGGAAGTGAGCGCTGTTAACAAGCTGGTCCCTCTCATCTTTGGTATGACGGATGTCTATTTTAAATGTAGACTCGTTTGAGCATTGTCCATTTTAAATGAGCTTCGGCCCAGAGAAGATGGCGTTCACATCTGGCTTCTTCTTTGCCCAACTGAGCTTTGTGGAAGACCCAGAAAACTGTTTTTACAGAATCCAGAGCAGCGATGCATTTAACAAAATCAGACTTTTTGTTTAAGTGGAGTGTCCCCCGGAGGCTCGAAGACCACGGGGGTCCAGTTATGACTTTGGTCCTTCAAGCAGTGATTCCTCTAGATTCTTACTCTCTCTTTTGATTATATTTTGAACTGTAGATGATGGGACATTAAAAGTCTTCCCAATTTTATATTGAAGAAAATCCTTCAGAAAAATTTCAGTTTTTTTTTAACGGTCTTTCATAAAGTGGGGCACTGCTGCCCGTCTTTATTTGTGAGAGATCCAGCCTCTCTAAAATGCTCTTTTCATACCCAGTCAACCTACTAACCTGTTGACTTTTAACCTAATTAGTTGCTAAATTCTCCTCCAGCTGTTTCTAATTAGTTCTGCTTATTTTTACTGCCTTTTGTTGCTTCCGACCAACTTTATGAGACGCGCTGCTGCCATAAAACTGAAGTTCATCTTATTTTTTTCCTAGTTTCTGTTGGTATGTTTAATGTTTGGTATGTTTAATGTTTATGTTTATGTATGCCCTGACATGATTTTTTTTACTATGCATAAAATTGCTCAAAATATATATCTTTTATCATTCAACTATGTTAATTTTTGCAAACAAAATGATAAATCAATTTAATTTTGCTTTAAAAGTGATTTTAAACTTCGCGCCGTGTTTAATCATGGGAAATCCGATTACCGTACACGCGAATGCAACATCTGTGATGTAAAATCGGGCAGAGCTCTGGTCTCTTTAAGAGCGGACAATTTAAAACCCAATGAATTTATCAATCTATGTGAAGATTTGAGCTATTTGTCTTCATTTTGGGAAGCAGAAAATAGTTTGGGTGATGGAACAAGAAACAACAGGATCTAATTTAGGTCTGCAGCCGTATCAGACTTACCTTCAGGAAGCGAGTGAGCTCCGAGGGGGCCGGGGCAGCTTTATTTATTCCATCCTAGACAAAGTATTTCTTCTTTTTTCACACGCACACTGACAAGCCCAGGGCTCTGCCCGATTTTACGTCACAGATGTTGCATTCGCGTGTAATCGGATTTCCCGTGATTACACACGGCGCGAAGTTTAAAATCACCTTTAAAGCAAAATTAAATTGATTTATCATTTTGTTTGCAAAAACGAACATATTTAAATGATAAAATATATACATTTTGAGCAATTTTATGCATAGTAAAAAAATCATGTCAGGGAGGCTTTAATGTGTTATGTTACTATGTTTACTATAAAAACTAAGAAAAAAAATCTCAATTTGTACGCATCCTTTATGATTGTCCATTATTGTCGTTGTTATCCACTGTTGTCATCACTCTTTGTTAAATAAATCAGGTCGCTCATGTAAATGAGTCCCCGAGGGCCAGTGGGATTAACCTGTAGAAATAAAGGTTAGACTGTGAATAATATATGGCTTTTTAAAATGTGCAAATCATTGCGTTTTGTTTGAAGTGACATTTGACACAAGGTGTCAACTTCTTCAGAATATGGTTTGCACTTGCAGTCCTACAATAACTGTTAACTTTGACAACATTGCAACATGGCATGGGGTTTATTTGGTCTAACTCAGTATGTGTCATGACAAATGGCTTCCTCCCCCTTCTGGATGGGGCTGTTAGCTGACCACAGCACTGCTGAGCCAACACAAAAACAACTGGAAAGACCACATTAGACCAGATGTGAAAAACCACAGCTCCCAGAGGAGCGCCCACAAAGTCAGCCGTCATTAATACAACGTTCCACGAAGGCTCTGCGAGGAGTTTGAAGCGTGGCGCTCTACACTACTTCAGCTGGTTAGTGAGCATTTGTGTGGGTTAGAGAAAGCACAAACGCTGATGGTTGCGTTAGAAAGCACTTGAAGGACAGTTCCACTGTACCTTGACTGAGGACTCGCTCCTTACTGGCAGGTTTTGGGTTTGAGTGAGTGAACAGTTTATCTTTGTACTCAAGCACTGGTTGGTTGTTTGGTACAGGAGAGAGGATGAGGGGAAATTAAAAACAGAAAATTAATGATCATAACTAAAAACATCAAACAGTCATGCAAATCAAAGTGTAGACTGGCTCAGAATATGACAGCAGCAGGATGATACGTTGCGTTAAATGATCAAATGAATGATTGTCACCCAGTAGCATGCATGAATTATTATCGATGGTCACGATTGCAGCTGAACATGGTTCCCTACAGGAGCAGGTGGTTCGACTTGGGCTGGGCGTTAATTTCTCCTCAGTTGAGTTTCAGCAAATACACACATCATTTCTCTTGTTTTTTGTTTAGTTATTGGGATTTCAAAGGGACGTTTTGCCTTTACACATAGTCTGCAATTTAAATACAGACATGAAAATCCAGCTAGCAGGATCGTAGTGAAAAAAACTGATTAGGCAAACTTTTTTCTGGACATTTCTGCCACAACAAACAAAATCTAAACACAATCCTGAAACAGCAGTCTGTATGATTCAACATCAACCACTTTTCTGCAAAACTGCTACATCTTTATTTCAAATTAATATTTTTAAAGTTGGGAAAAACACAATTTAACTGCTATTAATTGGTTCACATTACAGAACACAATATATGTGTGCGTGTCTGTCTAATAGCAACTTCTTTTATGAACCATCTAGACCTGTTGCGATAAACAATAAATTAATTAATCGCACGATAAATGAAAATTATCGACCTCATTTTCATTTATGGGCTTTATCGTTTCTTCACGTCTCTCTTTCTACTGAAGACACTGGGTGACAAAAGGCTCAACTCCGGTGTCTTCACTGACCCCTCCCTTTCTCTTTAAAATCTGTTTTAACCGTCCAAAATCGTCTTTTTGGACGGTTAAAAGCAGCTAAGCTGAGAAGCTAAGCTACAAGCTAACAGGCCGACCTATGGAAAAAAACCTTGTCTTGTCGAAGCTCCAAAATTCACGGTTGAAACCCGTGCCTTCATGTAAAAAAGTTGTTTTCTCTGCAAAAAGAAGTTTAGAACTTGTTTACTTATTTTTTAATTAAAAGCTTTGTGTGGAAAAAAAGAGCTCAAACCACACCGAGAGTCCGCCATTTTGAGAACCGAAAAACAGGAAGGAGAGACAGCCCATGTCACGTCAAGGGGCCTCCCTCCCATTTTTCTTAGAGACGCTGCTTTCTCCCTCACTATCCATCCTTCAGTTCAAACAGTCTTATACTGTACTGCCATCCAGTGGTCAAAAATGATACTATACACACAACAAATTACCAACATCTCTTCTTAAATTTGACAATAATTACTAGTTATTGTCAAATTCCAAACAATATCATTTATTTCTGGTGGTGATTGTGTTAAATGCAGAGTCAAATTTCGTCTTGTATGGAAACATACACAGATGACAAAAAATGTGACATTATTATTATTATTATCGCAATAATTTCTGAGACAATTCATCGTCCAGCAAAATGTATTATCATGACAGGCCTAGAACTATCGTAGAGAGACTGAATTAAACTTTCAGGAAGTAATCATTAGAGGCAAAGCTACAACTAGTAGTTCACTCGTAGTTAACCCAATTCAAGATGGCCCCCACAGCTAATTAGACTTAGCAACCACAAAAAAGCCAATAACTTAGCCAATTTTACAGATATTAACCTAAAATTTGGTGTGGCAGCAGCTGAAAGTTGGTGATATGAGCTCCTTGAAGCACATCTCACTAGGGCTTTGGTTGTTTTTGTGTTTTGTTGTTACATAACTTCTCTGTAAATGTGTTAAAAAAACACAATGTCTTCTGTTAGTTGACTAAAAATTTGCTGACTCAGCGTGAGCAATGCTTAAGCCCTTAACCTTCAGCCGATGCAGTGACTAACAGTCCTGATATGAACAGACTTAGAAGCAAAACACGGAACAAAGTTCTTGGATTTCTTTTCCAAGAGTTCACATTCCAAAATAAAGAGTCACAGCGATGCATCAACGTGACGGAACATTACGTTTTCATCTGGAGAATAATGTTTCAGCTGTGATAATGTGACAGGAAAACAGCAGGGCACAACAAAAACAAGATGATTCGAAGAAAAATAAATCACTTATCGCTTTATTCTTCTGATCATTATAAAAATACATAATTCATCAAATACAAATGCCAAATAACAGCCTGAGGCATTCAGTGCTGTCACAGACTGGTTAGCCTGCTTTTACCTTTTATCCCCTACACGTGGAAATTATTTTTTCCTCCACAAATTTAGGGTTAAAAACAGATTTTGTGCTAAAAAGACATTTGACAAGAATCTAACTAACATCCAGCCTCGTTCCTTTCGAGGAATCAGGTGGTAATTACCAGTTTGGGTGTGACAGCTCCGGTGTTCCATGTCTCACCCAACAACAGGAACTCGAACAACACGCTTGGTATCGTAGGGAACCGTAAAAACACACTCACCTCCTCGAGTAAAACTGCTGGAGAATGGGATGTCTAAATGGACAGGAGCCATCTTTGATATCCTGGATGTCTTTCTGTCACTGCCTGAAGGCAAAATATTGGCACAGATTGTTAAAACCAGCATCAACGTTACATTTACAGAATCATGGTTAGATTAAAAACAGTGCATCTATTTGTCTCAGCTTATAGTCACAATGGTTCATTTTGTTCAATGGGAACCAGTTTGAATGTGTTTGAGCCCAGTATACTGTAATTAGGACACAGAGGTGGTGAAGTCAGAACAGATGACCGGACTGAGCAGGGACCCTCGGCCATCTTTATCATCCAACAGAGCCTTCGATTGTACCAAGTTCCTTTCACATCTTATGATACTGTGTTTCTCCAACACAGTTTATTTTAAATATGCAAACACAGATAAAAAAAAAGGTGAAAACCAACCGCTGACCACTGCAAACACAAAAGAAAAAGAAAACGATTACCTGACAAGAGGAGAAAAAAAAAAGAGCCGGCGCAGAAAACAGAAATAACTGAAGAGTGCAACTGTGCACTTTTTTTTCTTTATCGGACGATTTGAACTCTGAGTAGCCTCTTGTCCTTTCGAAAACAAACAATAATTTTCCCACGACATGGCCGAGCCCCCCCCCGCCCAAAACCATGCAAGCAAATTCAGGTCAGGTAGGGGAAGAGGCAGCTAAGAGAAACTCACAAAGTTTTGGCCAATTTTTCCCAGAGACTCAGCTTCCACAATACTGTGACACAAAATAATAGCAGACTGAGAGACAGCTCTGTTCATCAGGCAGTCAGAATGCTAAACACTCTGCCTGCTCTGCCTCCCCTCCCATTTGAACTGCCTTAACACAAAAAACTTTCTCACACATTACCACTCAACACAAAGTTTTTAACACTGGACCCTGTGTCATCAAACGGGTTATTCACTAAACTCTCGGTCATGTGCTCATTCAGTTTGCACTACTTCTCATATTTGCACTAATGTTTGTATTACATTACTGCCTATAGTCATACTACTGTTTACATTCACTGTTTACATTTATTAATACTGTTTACATTTATTACTACTGCTTTACATTTATTACTACTGTTTACATTTACACTACTTTTGTCTACACTACTGCAGATACATATACAGCATTCTCTGACTAGCCTTATCTAAGGATGCCAAATGTGCCTTATGTGCCTTACTTCATATGCCACTTTGCCTCTATACCAACATCAACTACCTCATACATATACTGTGTACATCAACTTATATGCTGCTGTGCCACTCTTTGCAAATGTCAACGCTAGAAACTTCAGTTTATTTTATAGATTTACGTTTTTATACTTTTCATACTACTGTACTATGCAAAAACTCAGGACAGTATTACACTTTTATTATTTCATTTTATGCTTATGTTCATTGGGTGTTTGGTGTTTCAGTGTTGGTGTAAATTTTCATACTTTTATACTATTATGAAAAAACTCAGGACAGTGTTACACTTTTACTATTTTATGCTTATGTTTATTAAAGGAGAAATGAAAAGTGTTTTTAAGCTAATAGTAGTCTAATGAAAAGCATAAAATAAGCTTGTTGAGAAATTTTCACAAGTCAAAAATGTCATCCTAACTCAAATTTAGACTTTGCAAAGTGAAGAAATTCTCATCTGGTGTTTTTGACCCCCCTCCCCCTGCCTGCTCTCCGTCCCCTGAATATGACGTAGGCAGTGCAACGAGTCGTCCCTCATACAGTAATATTAGTGTGTGTATCTAGTTGTGGACAAAAAGGTTTCAGTGTGTATCCTCATACAGTAATATTAGTGTGTGTATCTAGTTGTGGACAAAAAGGTTTCAGTGTGTAGCAATTAGGGATGCAGCAAAAAAAATCTATTTTTTAAAGAATCAAGATTCTTAGTCCTGGCGATTCAGAATCGATTCTAAAACTTTTTTTAAATTTTATATTGTATTTTTACCGCTCCTGTGCATTCGGCCGCTGTAGAATTTTGGCCGTGTAGGGCCACCGTAGTTAGTTAGCCAGGCAGCTCCCAATGGAGCCTGCTAGCAAGGAGGGAGACAGCATGTTTCAACTTGCTCCTTCATCTTTAAAAATCATTTTAGATCCTACTATGTTCTGGGGAAGACAGAGCTTAACAAGACATTGGTAACTGTTTCAGGACATTTTCAACACCCCCACTTCCACGTTAGCATACGGCGCTAGCATGCTAACGTTAGCATGCGGCGGCTAACGCACGGCTATTCGTATTTCCAGGATAGAAATGCCCATTAATGCACTAAATCACCAAACTGTTTTTGACAAACTAAAGTGATATCCTTCAGATTCAAAAAAGTCTTCTGCTTCCATTTTAAATGACAGACAGGAGGACAGTAATGATGGGTTTATAGCTTCAGTGTTATTGTAAGATAGCAAAGGAGGTCTTAATTGTGTCATAAAAGTGCGTCCAGAAAATTACTACAGAAATCACTGTACTTCGGCATGTAGCAGGAAAAATGTAAAAAACTATTTCTTTAAGCTACTGACTTGAAAAAAGCATACTAAGTATGTTTATGTGTGTTGTTTACTATATGAAATTCTTGTTATATCGATTTTTTCAGATTTGATTACATTTCTCCTTTAA
>JBBPBX010013644.1:0-39892 GCA_038048925.1 Garcialebias charrua
TAAACCAGCTAAATTGATTTATAAATAATGAAAATAATATAATAATAACAATGGATATATGAATCAGAAGGTATTATACAGATACAAATATTCTTTATTGTCATTCGCACCACACGTGTTACATGTGGTGGAACAAAATTATGTACCTGTACACAGGGTCCCAGTTACATCCAACAATAAAATGTAAAAGAAAAACAGTAACAAGATCTAAGATATGAACTAAGAAAAACGTCAACTAAAAATATGATAAGCACTAAAAGCATAAAAACAATGAACACAATATGCCGAACAGCAGCACGGACATGAGTCTGTGCGAAAAGATGAGCACAAATGAACACAGCAACATGAAACAGATCAGCAGCAACATGATGTGATTTTTCACAGTGATTATCCTGGGTATAGATTCATAAGGCTGCATAAAAACTCAAGTTCATGTTGCTGTTTGACTTATTGTTTTTATTGTTTAATGCTATAAGCGTATTATTAGTAGATATTTTTTAGTTGATGTTTTTCTTAGTTCATATCTTAGATCTTATTACTGTTTTTCTTTTACATTTTATTGTTGTCTGTAAATGGGACCCTGTGCACAGAATTTCATCCCACAAGTTCAACATGTGGTGCATATTCAGTATTTATTCAACACTTTATTTTTTTACTTTAAAAATAAAATAAAAGCAAGTCCTTATCTGCACAAATAAAGTGATGTGGAACATGTTGCGTCTGTTCTTACCAAACACAGAAGCTGCAGCTTTGTGCTGCTCTGTGACGTGCAGCTGGGCTGCGACAGAGATCTGTCAACCATCGGTGTAGACTCTGCTGATGGAGCAGGTGTAGAGACTCTGCTGATGGAGCAGGGCAGAAGCCGGGAGGCTTGGAGGATTTAATGTGGAGTTTAGAGATGAACCGTCACATGCTGAAATACGTTCTGGATAAAATACAGTGAGAAACGGGAACGGAGACAGTTAGCATTTATGCAAATTAGCTTAGCATCGTAGCACCGATGTTGTCCTATTATGGCGTCAGCCTCTTTTGTTAGTTAAAAATATGTTCAGAACCGATGAGATGAGTAACTTAAAATATGTTTAAAGTTAGAAAACACTCACCAACTTCTACAAATGATTCAAGTAGAGCAGTGGCTGTCCAAACCACCCTCCAATCGCTCCATCTAGATCGCTTTGACTTTTTTCGTCAGCCACCAAGCACAACAATGCTTGCACTTCTACATTTGTCCACGGCTTTGACATAATTAAAAAAATATATATATATTTTTTTATATATCTTCAAAATACGTACAAGATACGCTCCTCGAGTTATCGCTAGTGGCAGGCGGTAGAGAAAAATGGCGGACGGTTTGTTTTGGAAAGACTCCACAGACTCCTCCCCCGACCAATCAGTGACCGACAGTGTTTCTGACGGCTCGGCTCACTTGGACCTCTTGAGAAGCAGGGCCAGAATTATTGGGCAGAGCAGGTCCAAAGTACTAGTGGAAAAGACCTCAAACGCGCGTCGAGCCGGAACTATCCGACCCGCGCCATGACAGTGGAAAAGGGGCAAATGTCAAGCCAAACCAGAACAGGAAAATAACGTGAAAACCCCATTTTCACACTCAGAAACATTGTAAATCAGGGGTGTCAAACCCACTTACAAAAGGGGGCCAAAATCACCAGTAAAACCTTTTTCAAACTAAGGGCCATTTTCAGAATCTACATTAACTCAAGTTAGATACCCAACATCTTTTCTTGGTCGCAAGTTCCTCAACAAGTTTTTTTTAATTTTAATTCAATTTATTCATTCTACATCAACATAAAAGAAAACAATATATAAACATACAGTACAGTGTAAAATGTAAAAGACATAAAATGAAAGGTGGCAGAGAGAAGAAATAATCTTATAATATCTGCCCCTTTTTTCACAGTAACAAAATCAAACTCAATCCAAACAATCAATTCAAGCAATGTTTCTCAAGTAACAATAACAACAACAACAAAAAAACAAAAAACAACAACAAACAAAAAAAGACAAACCAAAAAAACAAACAACTTCGTTAATCAACTAGAAAGTTTCCTAATAAAATGGATTTAACTAAAGATTTTCATATTTTGATAACAACTTAGATTTGATCATCTTTTTAAACACAAGCATCGATCTAGCAAATTTAATATCGTTATCTAAAGTGTTCCATAAATCAATTCCCTGTATCGAAACAGTCCGACTCTTCAAACTGGTTCTATACTGAGGTTTTACAAAAACCTCAGTACCCCTAAGAGTATAACAAGACCTTCTCTTATCAAAAAACATTTGAACGTTAGGTGGCAGTAAGTGGTTTTGAGCTTTATACATGACTAATGAGATATTATAATCCACCAAATCATAAAACTTCAATAACTTAAGCTGATTAAACAATATATTTGATGGATGACGATAAGGTTTTCCTAAAATAATTCTCACAGCTCTCTTCTGCAAAATAAAAACAGGCTTTGTAATAGTTTTACATGCCTTACCCCAAACTTCAACACAGTAAATTAAATGTGGAACAAAAATTGTATTATATAACAAATACAGAGCTGTCTCATTCAAAAAATCTTTAAGTTTATACAATACCGCCGTAGATCTGGCTAACTTAATTTTTACAGAATTGATGTGCTGTTTCCACGACAGTTTGTCATCGATTACCACACCCAAAAACTTCACCTCAGTTACTCTCTTTACTTCCACTCCATCAATTTTTAGTGAAAAATCCATTTTTTTTGTATTACTAAACAACATATAATTAGTTTTTCCAAGATTCAATGATAGTTTGTTTAATTTAAACCAGGTTTGTATTTTGTCAAATTCCATTGTTATTAATGCAGACATTTGTTCAAAGTCACTACCACAATGGAAGAAAGTAGTATCATCAGCAAACAAGATACAATTTAGCAGTCTAGACACCTTCACTAAATCATTCACATATAAAATAAACAATTTTGGTCCGAGTATCGAGCCTTGAGGGACTCCACATGTAATTTTGCAGAAATCAGATCGTATACCATCAACGTACACAAACTGCTTTCTGTCAGTCAAATAGCTTTGTATCCACTGCAGTGCTCGTCCCCTAATACCATATTTGTTTAGTTTATTAGCAAGAATAGTGTGGTCAATAGTGTCGAATGCTTTCCTTAAATCGACAAATAAACTTATACAGTGTTGATGTTGATCTATGGCTGTGGTGATTTTTTCTGTTAATTCCATAAGTGCCATTGATGTGGAATTTTTTGATCTAAATCCATATTGGCTGGCACTCAAGATGCCGTGTTTATCAAGATATTTATCCAATCTGTTTACAAATATTTTTTCTAGAATTTTTGAGAATTGTGGTAACAATGAAATAGGTCTATAATTATCAAAAGCACCTTTATCACCATTTTAAAAAATGGGGATCACTTTAGCAACTTTTATATTACAGTATCAGGAAATACGCCCTCCGAAAAAGACAAGTTACATATGTAGGTAAAAGGTTCGATGACCTGATGTATTATATTTTTTACAACTAGCATATCCATACTAGCCCAATCCCTTGATCTCTTGTCAGCAAATCCCTCGACTGTCATGAGTATTTCTTTGTTGTCAATTTCTTGTAGAAACATAGCATCTTCACAGTATTCAATCAAGTAGTCCACATCACCATCAACACTTTGGATACCATTTGCAAGGGGTATCCAGTTTGATTGGTCTCATTTGACGTTCTCTGTTGCACTTTTGACATCATAATCAAAAAATCTAAAAAAGCTAAGTCTGGTCCTCTGGACATTAAAATAAATAAATAAATAAAGCAAAACAAAATAAAAAATAGAAACGTTTAAAAGCCACTGGGACGTTGTGTTTAGAAAATAAACGTCTCAGTTGACGTTTATTTTCTAAACACAACGTCCCAGTGGCTTTTAAACCCCAAAATACATTACGGCAAAGACTGGTTCATCCCAAAGATCCAGTCCCCCGGCACAAACAGAGTAATATTGTGTATGCTGTTCAGTGTCAGGAGGGCTGTGATCAGTCTTACATCGGGGAAACTAAACAGCCACTGGCCAAAAGGATGGCCCAGCACAGAAGATCAACATCATCAGGTCAGGACTCTGCGGTCTACACTCATCTCCAGGCCAGCGGTCACTCTTTCAGGGATGAAGATGTTCACATCCTTGATAGAGAGGAACAATGGTTTGAGAGAGGAGTAAAGGAGGCCATCTTTGTGAAAAGAAACCGTCCATCATTAAACAGAGGTGGAGGCCTCCGGGTTCAACTGTCCCCCTCCTACAATGCTGTTATTGCTAGTATCACCTGTGGCGGTTCTACACACGGGCCGACACAGGCCGATGCCCGTGTAAGATGGACCCTGGCCCGCCCTGTGGCCTGCCCTCAGAGCAGAAGCGGAACCAATGCTCATGGCACATACCGATACCAGCCTTGTTTACGTATCGATCCAACCCATGATGCACGTTGGCTTCAAACTATGGAATGGATTTCCTGAACGGAGGCGTGTCTCATGAACCCAGAGTAACAAGACCCGCCTCACATTCAAGAAATCCAATTCATAGTTTGCAGCCAGCTACAAGCGTGAGGACTAACTGAGTATTCTGTTGGGCTTGTTTTGGCATCGTTTTCAAAGAGCTGGTCGTTTGTTTATGGATTGGATGTTTTCATGGAGCTGGTCACAATTGGTTATGGATTGTTTTCATGGAGCTGGACGTTTGTTTCTGTCGCAAGATCTGACAACACTGGTGAGTAGCATCTTAGCTAGCAGCTAGCCGACTTTTCATCGTAACATGTGCGTTGTGTGGAAATATTTTACACTCAACACCGCAAGACAACAACGTTCAATGTTTGCAGAGCTATATGAACACATCTGCGTCACATTAAACCGCGGTCAAGTTAGTTTTATGCTGGACATTCGAGCTCTGGGGCTTCAGCGGTGTGTTTTTCTTTTTCATGCCGGGTTGGGCGCTCTGATTCCGGGGCGGGCAGCTGCTTGCTCACTTTACTGCAGTCTCTGGAGCTCCGTGGCTTCACATCATATCATAATAAACTGTTACATTATAAAGCCATGTAAAACACTAAAAACAGGAACATGTCTGTGTTGGTTTATGCCATGAACTTAGCAGATCTAAAGCTATTTAATATTTTATTTAATTTATTTATTCATTCATTTAAAAGAGACAAAATAAAACAAATTCATCAAAAATAAAACATTGAATGAAAAGAGTGCAGAAAGAAGAAAAAAATCTTATATCACCCCATTATTTAAAAGAATATATAAAATAACTTTAAACAAACAATCACTTAACTCCATATCTGTAAAATTAACTGAATTATAACCATTTTTGAGTTTGGCTTATTTCAATTGCCTGCTGCAGCCATCTTCAATTCAAATATATCCAAAAGTTAATCAGCAGTAAAGAAACATCCGTTTATTATTTCTTGAAAGATTTTTCAAAATCTGTCCAGAGGGTCATGAGATATTTTGCTAACAGACCAACACCATTGATTCCAAATAAATAACGTTATAATTTTAAAGAAAGATCTTATGCATTCTAAAAGTCCTTTGCTTATGCTTTGGGAATGAATCTCAGCTACTACCACACCAAATTTTATCTCAATTTTTGTCAAATTGACTGAGTTGTAGTCAATTTTGTGATTTTTAAGTTCAGTTAGCTGTGGCAGCCATCTTGAATTGGATGTACTTTAAAAGTCAACCAGTCGTAGAGAGCCATTCAGTGATTATTTCTTGAAAGTTTAATCAAAATCTGTTCAGTTGTTCATAAGATATTTTGCTAACAGACAGATGCAGAATACAAACATAATTTGATGATTTCTGGCAAACCGATCAACAAATGAGTCACTCATTTGTTGATCGGTTTGCCAGAAATCATGATGCCAGAAATCATGAAATTCTGCGATTTTGTATTCATCAAAATCGCAGAATACAGTTGCTGTGATAGTAGGGCAGCCAATGTTGTTATATAATTTTGGACTGAGAAACTGAACCAAGACTTCACCTAACAGTTATTTTCATTATCATTTTATTTGCTTATTAATATATTTTATTCAGTCAATACAAACTGTGTAAAATGTTTTATATTTTTCTCATTTGATTTTTTAAACTATTTTCTTTGGTTACAATGGTTAATCACTGCTTTAAAAAAACAAGAGTCAAGTAAGATTTCGAATCTGTCTTTTTCTCCGAGATGATGGTCCTCCTTGATCATGTGAGCAGCTGGTTTTGGCTGTCAGCAGAAAACTGGTTGATCCACTGTGAGAAGGTGCTATTTATAAGACTGAGCTGAATACAGCATCTCAGACTGAGGAAATCTTTCGGACGAAAGACGAAACGTTTCTACTTTTTTGTTTTGTTTTGTTTTGAATGTCCAGAGGACCAGACTTAGCTTTTTTAGATTACTGAAAAAAATTAAGTGATAAAAGTATATTACATTAAAATAACATCTTGGGGGCCAGATAAGATGTCAACGAGGGCCACATTTGGCCCCCGGGCCTTGAGTTTGACACATATGGGGTAAACAGTCGGGAACACTGCAGCATGCATTGTGACGCTCACACTGTCTCTGGGACGTGACTCTCACACATCTTTACTTTAATACAAACAGATTTATTACTGAGAGAATACTGACAATAACACACAGTAACTTTGTATAGTTAGTTTATAAAAGTAGTTAACCACAAAGAAAACCACTAAAGTGAGACGTCCGGCACACACTGAATGCATCATTCTGCTTTAGCACAGCAGAGATCTGCTCCACCTCTTTGGTTCTGATGGACCGGATTAATTTCTGAAAGCTCACCTCTGAACAAAACATGGACACTTTTCCTTTGATCTATGAACCGTTTTGAGTTGCGTTCACTTACAACGTTTTGGCATTACAGACAGTCTTACTAACTCTTTGGATAAATATTTAGTTTATGCAATACTGATTAAACGTGTTTACAGGCTTTAAATCCTAACCAGTTATATAATTTATAACATCATCATTAGTGGCCTGTGTAGCTTTTAGGATGGCTGTGTAAAAAGGCAGAATTGTTGTGTTATTTAAGCACTTACAGCTAGTGTTGTTAATCCTCTGGGTCTGAGCTCTATGCTACTCCTTCTAATGAGTAGAATTGGCTCGAGTATCTTACCAGTAAATCCTTTTTAATTAATTTGTATGATGTAATGTACGGTACCAAAACAAAACAAAGAAATCAGCACGACCGGCCATTTTCTGCACTGATTTCTAAAACTTGGCATCAACACTGGTCATTGGACATCCCTAATTTGTCGACCTCTACTTTTGCCCTACAAATGTTACAATGGCAATAGAAACAACAGACAACAATAACTATGTGTCAGTGCCATAGAAAAATATAGAAACAACAAAAACACAAAGCTCTCACAAAAAAAGTTTGTCTCTGTGTCCTAGCAATAAAACATGCCAGCTGTTTGCTGCTGTGGTTTCTTTTTGCTCATTTGTAGACTGAAAGGAGCCGGAGCAGCACTGAGACAAAGTGCAAATTCAAATAGTGCTTCACTGGTGTAGAAACAGAGGTGTGGCGACAGCATCAGTGTTTAAAGAAGCATCATTTTCAGGAGCTTCTCAATCTACCTGAACTATCAGACACTAAGATGCAACAGTCCCATAAATTAACAGTCTGACTGACAGACCAAACCGATTTATACTGCAAACTCAAGTAAAAAACAGTACTAGTCTAATGCCACGTTCCCACCAAATGCGTCAAAACGCCCCCAACGCACCGTGTTTGCTGCTTGTCACCAGATGTCTGTTCACACCGAATGCGTCTGAAGACGCGCAGTGGGAGCAGCGTCTGGCTCCCTTCCCGGTCAGATTTGTTTTGTTTTCTGTACACTGGGCAGATGAAATCAGCTGTACGTGAGCCTCGTTACTACTTGAGTGGGTTTTCTACGAGCCAAACTGCAGCTCCTAAAGTCTTTGTTGAGATTAAAACGTTTTTTTATGTTTGGGGTGATCGTACGCTCAAGCAGACAGCAGCAACTGTAAAAATGCCAAGTTTCTTACTGGAGGCTGGTTTCTTCATGGAGGCTCGATGGGTAAGTTTAAAAAGTCCAAAAACAGTCCCGAGGTTGTTGCGTCATCACATAGCAGAGGCTCTCCCGATTGGTTGCTGCGACGCATCGAGCAGCCAAAGTTCATTTGAATGAACTCTGGCTGCTCGACGCCTCGTCTGCTTTGGACGCGCGCGTGCGTGGGAAAGAACTGCCGCGCGCGCTGCTTGAACTGCTCAAGACGCGCCGCGCCTGGCCGCGCCTCCCCTGGCCGCGCCTCCACATAGACTTTGCATGTAAAGTGGCTGCTTCGGCGCGTTTGGTGGGAACCCGGCATTAGTCTGCATTTAATTCTGCATACTCTGTGCTTCAACAATATGTAGAAGGTGGCATTTAAAACAAGGTCATCATTTACTCCAGCTGTCATATATGTTTACATTTTAACTGGCTCACAACATAAATGTCCCTCAGTATTTTGACTACAACTTCTTCTGTTTATAGTTATTTATTTTTTTAAACATCTTTACTAATTTTTCTTAACAGTAAACAAGTGTCCAGAAATCAGAGGAAAATCACCTTACGGTGAGTAAAGCAGGATAATAATAATAATAATGAATTTAATTTATAACGCACTTTTCATTAACGAAAATCTCAAAGTGCTATGTTTGGCGTTGGAACAGTTCTGTGTTCACTTACATTGCTGGTGAGGAAGCGAATTGCAATGCGGATGATGAGAACAGCCCAGAAGATGTGGAGACACTGCAGAATCATCAGCAGTCCGTTGAAAAAGTAGTAGCCAAAGAAAGGTTTGTAGATGGTCACTGGATATACCCACGTACAATAAATTATCCTGAAAGAGATTTAGTGACAATTCAAGAGGGGGTAACATGGCGACACAAATTAAAAAACATTTAGTGAAATGTGGCAGTAATTTTATTTGCAGATGATACCACATTTTTTTGTTCAGGTGAAGATATTGAACGGACGTTAGAGATGATACCAGCAGAATTCATAAAAATACAAACTTGGTTCCAACTTAAGTCATCATTAAATTTGGAGAGAAAAAAAAACTACATGATATTTAGTAATAGAAATAAAATCATTGAAGTCCCATTTAAAATTGACAGTAATGAAATTCATAGAGTTAATGAAATAACATTTTGGGTGTCGTTATTGATGAGAAGCTGACATGGAGATCTCATGTAAAATACTTAAGAATAAAAATAGCTAAATCAATTGCATTACTGTATAAAGTAAAATAGTTTTTGAATGACAAAGCTTTGTATATATTGTATAATGTAATGATTGTTCCATATTTAATTTATTGTATTGAAGTTTGGGGGAAAGCATGCAAAACAATTACAAATCCTATTTTTATTTTACAAAAAAGAGCTATAAGAATTATTAGTAGGAAGTGATATGGTCATGCAAAAAATATATAATTTCATCAGTTGAAATTATTAAAATCTTATGATTTGTTGAATAATGTACTGTATTTTACAAGTCATGTATAAAGCTCGTAAAAAAAGTTACCCCCAAATATTCAATTAAAATGTGTTAAAAGAGTCATTACAACCTTAAGAGAATGGAAATGTTTGTAAAACCTCCATTTAGAACTAGTCTGAAGGAGCTGTGTTTTAGTTCAGGGAATACGATTGTGGAATTGCCTTGATATCACCATAAAAATTTATAAAACAATTTATACGTTTAAAAAGATGATTAAGTCAAAATTGTTAGGAAAGTATGATACCTTGTGAAGAATGCCTGATGTTTTTTGTTTTCACCTTGGGGATTGTTCAAGCCTGAGTTGTTGTTTGTTTATTTTATATATTTTTAAATAAGGAGCAGATATAAGAATTTTTTTTCTTCTTTCTGCACCCTTTTCATTCAATGATTTTTGTCTTTTTGCTGAATTTGTTTTGTTTCTATTAAATGAATGAATAAATACATAAATAAATAAATATTTTGCATCCTGTTTTTCTTACATCGGTACTCCTACTTTCCTCATGTCTAGTGTATTTGTTTGTGGTTATTGAAAAACCTATGGATCAACTCAGAGATGTACTTTAAATATATAATTTCTCAGTTTACATTATTTATGAGAGGTTTGTAAGTTTCTCGTGATTTTTTTATTTGTTTTTTTTTAAACAGACATCGGTGAGTCGGTGATAATAAAAACACAGTCGGTGAGTGTGACGTTACCAGAAGGGGAAGATAACGAGGCGGGTTATGATAAAAACTGCAGCAAACACGATGAAGATGTAGTTGCAGGCGTTCCGCCACCCAGCATAGTTGAACATCTTAGCAGACTGTCAGTGAAAGAAAGAGTTTACAACCAGAAAATGTTATTTAGGCTTGATGAATCATTACCAAATTATAGCTCTTTGCTCTAACAGGCTCAGTGCATTTGTTCACCACAAGATGGCAGTGTTTTATTAATGTGGTTCAATTCAAAATACCAACAAGACAAATGGTGAGACGTCCTGATACATTTCCTGACATAGTGTAACTGTGTATCATTGCAGACCACAGATTGACAGATATTGATCGTGTTGTAAAGAACACAACATTTTAGGTCACTTGATAGACTGCTGAACCACTACGTATGTAAACAGCTTCAAAGAGGTCTTTTACCTCGAGGAAGTAATCAGAGGAGTCGTGCACCAGCATGATGAGAGTTCCAGCACGGATGTAGTTAACACACCAGGAGAAGCTGATGAGGAGAATAGTTGCTACATGGTGAACGATCTGCTCCTTGAAGTCCTAAAAAAGTGGAATATGAAGGAAAGACGTGTGTTTAAACATAAAACAAGGAACATTTAATAGCTTTGTGCTGCATCTAACAACGTTGAGTCACGTCCTCTGGACAGATTCCTCTTGTTGAAATGTTTAGTCTTTTATCCAAAAGACTTCTTCAGTCTGAGGAGCTGCAACAAACAGTCTTATAAGCTGCATCTTCTCATAATGGCTCAACCAGTTTGCTGGTTACATCCAAAACCAGCTGTAAAAGGAGGACCATCAGCCTAACAATTGATTGTTAGTGGCTTAACTATAAGATAAGGTGCTATTTATAGGGCTGAATATGTTGCATCTCCTCAGACTGAAGAAGTCATTTGGATTAAAGATGAACCTTTTCAATAAAGAAGAATCCGTCCAGAGGACCTGACCTTGTTAGATTTTTCTACCTGGATTATTGAACATCAGGAGTCAGGACATTCTGTGCTGCATGTTTTATTAGGTTTGGTGTTCATGATGCTAAATCTTGCTTAAGGAAGGATAAGGGTTAGACTCCTGTGCTGATAGAACACACAACACTCAGCTGATCGGGCTGAGCAAAGTCCAACACACACACATGCACACACACACACACACACACACACACACACGCAGACACGTGTAACAACAGTCTAATGTCCACCCGCAGTCCGCAGATGTCAGACTGATCAGATAATAAAAACATCAGATAATAAAAACATCAGATAATAAAAACATATCTTAATTTTTCGTGCTGTTAATCATAACAACGACATGAAAGGAAAAAAAAATCCCAAGGTTGGAACAGTCTCTATGTGCAGTGTGTATATATATATATATATATTTTTCACAATGTACAGGTGGTCCCCGACTTACGAGCTGACTAACGAACAGTAAAGTTGTACAGAACATACAGAAAATACAGCACTGGTATGTGTTTTTAGATGAAAGTGTGTTAGCTAACCATTTGTAAACAAGTTTCTGAGCATGTTTATGAACTAGTATGTACGTTTGTGTTGAAAAACGAGTGTTCGTAGTAGCGCTAGCATAAATTTTCCGACTTACGACCGAAAATCCGGACTTACGAGCGACACGTGTTTCGTGTTCCGACATACGAATTTTCGTCTTACGAGATAGTCGTAGTAACGGAACTCGCTCGTAAGACGGGGACCACCTGTATTATGTATTGTTTCTCCTGAACAGTGTGCCTGAGATAATTTCACTTACTTTGCGTTTGACATCCGATGCCACGCTGACGAGCAGAGAGCTATAAAAGCCCAGCTCAATCATGTAGTACCAGTACTGAGACGGCAGGAGAGTCTAGAGACAGAAGAGACATGGCTTAGATTTCAACATCCATATCCTAATTTGCATTAACTCATTGCAACAAACTAAAATGCACACATTTATCATTTCACCTTTAAAATATTGAAATAATACCTATCAGGTGTTTCACTAAAGTCAGAGAATGCAAGATAAGACACTTAAAGCTGCACTATGTAACTTTGTAATGCAGTCTGTAAGTTTTATAACAATATATTTTTAACATATTTCTTCACTCTGTCACTATCTACTGACAGACTGATGTTAGACAAAGTAATATCTGGAAAAAACTATAGTCCCCTTGCTTCTCTATCAGCATTTATAAAAACACTAAAAACACACAGTGACCCGCCATTAACCAGCCAATAAAAACAGAGTTTGTAACCAGCCAATAAAAACAGAGCTTGAATTTGAATCAGCCAATAAAAACAGAGCTTGAATTTGAATTTCAGCAGAGCCTCCCCCTCAGAGCCATATATGGCTGCGTTCATCTGTGACCATCTGCTCATGTTCGTGCTGCTGTTTATAATGATGTTTTTCTACTACATTAGGGCTTAGTGTATTACTAGCTGATGTCTCTCTTAGTTAATCCTAGATGTTATTATTGTTTTTCTCTTGCATTTGTTGTTGGATGTAACTGGGACCCTGTGTACATAATCTCGTTTTCAACACATGTACTACATGCGGTGCAAATGACAATAAATTCTCTCTGACTCTCTGACTCTCTGACTCTGACTTTGTGTCCAATTACATCCAACAAAACCAAACTTGAAGAAATTATGTACATAATCTAGCAGATTTAAAAATAAATCAGTACAACCTTTTTGAAAATATCAGCAATTTATTACAACAAATAACGTGTAGACAAGAATTTGTCCTCGTATCTGTGCTCTTTATGTTCTGAGTGAGCAGACATAAAAGTTCAATGAAGAACAGTCTCATTTACAAACAAGTTTTAATGCAATTTGTTTGAATTTATTTGCACAAATATATCCTAGTTATAGAAGATTTATGTTTCCAGTTACAAAGATAGAGGGCCCTGCAACCTTGTGTTGTTTTGGAGAAAATGTGAAAAGTATTTAATACAAACAAACAGTGAAAAATAGAAATTAGAACAAAAACTGTATACTGTGAATTTTATTTCCTACGGATGACTTGGGAAAGAAACAGACAAATCAAAACTTTTGCCTCTAAGAGGAACTTCTGAAATCCTGGTAAACAAAACAATTAAATGATTTGTGTGGTTAAAACTCACACTTAGTCTAAAAACTAAAATAATAAGTTAAATATTAATATGAAATGCTGAGAGAGTTTGCACACACTGACCTTTGAGGGTCCGGACCAGTAATGTTAGACATCTGTGTGATTTAAATGACTAAAAATTATCTAACTACAGTATTCATTTTCTTTTAACTTAATTGAGACTATGTCTAGGAAATGCATCCTGTGCATTTTAACTGTCAGCATAACTTATATTTATTTAGTCTTATTACCAGTTAATGTGGGTTAACCAAATGAAAACATGACATTTGCATCATGTATGCAAAAACAAAATATGTCCACAAAGTGATGACAGGATCAATTTGAACTTTCTTCTGGCTTTCTGTGTGAGAAATAAATTAAACAAATGTTTATTCATTATACATCCCAAAGACGTACCAGCACAGGAAAGCCTTGCCACATCTCCTTCACGTCGTACAGCCAAGGTTTCTGAAAGGATACGTCACACCAGTGAGACAGCAAAACTCGATAGAGGTGTAATTATATCAACTGAGTCAGCATTGGGGTGGGTCAGTGTGCTTCCTGTCTGCATGGTGAGAGGCGAGGTTATCAGAGCAAAAACAACGAACATCTACAGTTCATAAAAACACAGGAGGAACAACAACCAGGAAGGTGACGGATGAGGCTAAAATGGCTGTACTCACGTCGATGAGGGCGCCCAGGCCAGCAATGAAAGCAAGAAGGTAAAAGGTAAATCTCCAACTGCAAGAGAACACACACATACAAACACTTTCTCCTCAGTGAACAGGGAAAGAACGATGGAGGCTAACAGCAGACATGCTTAACACACTCCTGAAAAGTATCAAACTCAAAGTCAAAAAATCAAAGTCAACTTTATTGTCAGAACTGCAATATGTACAGGACATACACAGGATTGAAATTGCGTTTCTCTCAGTCCCTCGGTGCAACAGTAACCATCTAAACACTAAACACTAAAACATTTAATAAACATAAGCATAAAATAGTAAAAGTGTAACACTGTCCTGAGTTTTTTCATAGTAGTATAAAAGTATGAAAATTTACACCAACACTGAAACACCAAACACCCCTAAAACACCAAACACCCAATGAACATAAGCATAAAATGAAATAATAAAAGTGTAATACTGTCCTGAGTTTTTGCATAGTAGTATAAAAAGTATAAAAAGTATATCTATAAAATAAACTGAAGGTTCTAGCATTGACATTTGCAAAGAGTGGCACAGCAGCATATGAGTTAATGTACACAGTATATGTATGAGGTAGTTGATGTTGGTATAGAGGCAAAGTGGCATATGCAGTAAGGCACATAAGGCACATTTGGCATCCTTAGATAAGGCTAGTCAGAGAATACTGTATATGTATCAGCAGTAGTGTAGATATAAAAGTAGTGTAAATGTAAACAGTAGTAATAAATGTAAAACAGTAGTAATAAATGTAAACCGTATTAATAAATGTAAACAGTGAATGTAAACAGTAGTATGACTATAGGCAGTAATGTAATACAAACATTAGTGCAAAACTCTTATTGGTCTCAGTGTTCCCCCTAGTTAACTTGCCATGGCGGGGTGCTCATCTCATCCATGATTTTTGTTTGTTTTGTTTTTTGAGTGGGGGTGGGGTGCATTCAGCATGAGGGAAGAGGCAACGTGAGTGCTCCCTTTAGATTTTTAGCTAGAAAGCCTGTATTTCGCGCTGCTAGCTTAGTGCTATGCCNGGGGGTCAAGTTTGGTTTGGTAGGCGGGGTGCTCAGTTCTGTTGACGGGGTGGGGCACCCCACTTGTATAATGATAGGGGAAACACTGGGTCTTGATGAAAAAACATCTGGTTGTTGAACAGCCTGGAAAAATCTGCTGCATCACAACAAGCAATAAGATGGCTCATCATATCCTATCTCAGGGACACTTGGTCTCTGCTGCAACTCATACAGGTGCAGTAAGGTTAAAAAAAGCTGCAGCAATGAGTCAACGGCACAGAATCATTGAAAATATGGTTGGATCTGGGGAGTGGGTGAGTGGCTCGTCCTGTTCGGGTGGCCCTGGGGACTCTGGGCTCGTGGTCCTTCTTGGGGTCTTGGGCTTTGATCTCCCCTTCGTCTGCCTCGGGCCTTGGGGGGACGGATCTCTGATGCTTCACGGTCGCTACTGAATGTTCTATTGGAGGAACCTTATTCACTTATGCATGCTCACAACCACACACAAATGGATGCAGGGATGTATATGTATATCATTCATTCATTCATTCAACCTTTATTTAGTCAGGTAAATCTTTTGAACCTCAAGGGCTCATTTACGAAAGCGACCTGCTAAAACTAAAGAACAATGAACAGCAGTGGTATAATTTCCTTAAACAATAAACAATAAACAAACAAACAATAAACAATAGAAAACAAAAGAGAGAAAAAAAAAAAAACAAAAGAAAGTTTTTTTTTTTTTTTTTTTTACAAAGTATCAAAAAACTAGCAAAACATTATAAGGTAGACGTATAAAATCAAAGACAGGAACAGATCTGCATTGGTTTTTGCCAGGATTCCAACAGATTCTGAAAACCATTTAGAGAAGTCAAGGTCGAGAGCTTCAGATCTTTTTGTAAGATATTCCATGAAGCAGGAGCGGAGTAGGAGAAGGCCCTTTTTCCAATCATATGCAGATGTGTAGATGGATATGTGATATGAATGTATATGTATGTATACTGTATATATATTTGTAGTTATGGGTATGTTTATTTATGGAAATCTACTGCAAGGTCATGAACATTATTAGTCTTTATGCATGTGTGTTTTGTTGCTGTGTTCTGTCATGTACTTTGCAGGATTGCGGACGGAGGTTGGGTGTGTTTGCCTTGTGCTCTTTTTGTGGATAATTGTTGTGTTTTGTTGTCTTACTTTCTATCTTTCCTTTCTCTATTAAAAAAAAATCATATCGGTGTGAGAGGATGGCTGTAAGGTGAGAAGGGAGGCCATCTATAAAAGGAAAAGAAAAAAAACGGTAAGAGTGAGAGATACAGCAGTGGAGTGAGGTTGGGGGTTAAGACAGACAGAAAGCCTGTTGTCCACACACAGACAATAGGCTGATTCAGAAGGGGGAAGAAGTCATTCGGCGGAGCAGCACTGTGAAAATCACACCATCACCAGGGAGTGACAAAGTCACATGCACGCCTGCACACAGCCACACACACCATAAGCAAAGGGTCATCACAGAGAAGCTGGAATCAAACCTCTAAAGGATCAGCTCACCACAGTGACAATGTTTGTTAGATTTTAAGGTGTTTCCTGCCACCACAACACAATGGAAGGTTTTGAAGAACATATTAACTTCCCCAACAAAGTTCCCATGACAACACAACCAAGCAAACATGAATCACTGTATATAAAGGTTTGACAGCTACATTACTTGGATACTATTGCATGACATACTCCTAAATAATTTCACAAGTGCCATAAAATACTGAATCACTTCTCATAATACTGCATAGAAAAACTATAAACACATCGGGAACAGCTAGTACAATTTCAGTTTTCTTGTGTCTTTTGAGGGAAAACTGCTCAGTTTATTGCGTAGTTTCGTAAAATGGGCAGGGTTGTGTTGAGCCGATCTCAAGTAATGAATTGGAGTAAATATGATGGTACAGTATTTTTCACTGATCATGTCAGAGCAGCTGCCACACTCAGCTCCCAGTTTTTGATGTTGACCTAAAGTCTGGTTTTAAGTCAAACAAGCCGCACTATGGCTGCTGTACAGCATATTGTGACGTACCATGCCACCATGTCTGCAATACGGAAGTAATTTTAAACACAAAATGACAACAGTTTAATAGCTACATGCAACTTAATACACTTAATTTCCCTTTGGGATTAATAAAGTATTTTTGAATTGAATTGAACCTTTGCACTGCAGTTATTTCTTGTGGCTGTAGCAATATAGCAGTTTTCAATCCCATAAATTTCAACAATTTCCTGAAGGATCAATAACGTTAACGTTCTATCTTATCTTATCTTTAATAAGACATTTAAAATCCAAACACATGGCTGAGTACGTGCACGTGGCCCTCTCCCTGATAGTCGCAAAATGCTTTGAAAAACTGGTCGTGACTCACATCAAAACATCCGTCAACATCAACGAGGACCCTCATCAGTATGCATACCGTGAGAACCGATCAACAGAGGACGCCATCTCTTCTGTGGTCCACACTGCTCTCACCCACCTGGAACAGAAGGACTCATACGTGCGTATGCTCTTTGTGGACTTCACATCTGCCTTCAACACCATGATCCCCCAAACCCTGATGGACAAACTATCCACACTTGGGCTAAGTCCCTCCATTTGTAACTGGATCCTAGACTTTTTAACAAACAGACCACAGTCAGCGAGGATCCACAACTTCTCCTCCTCCACCATAACCCTTAGCACTGGCTCTCCTCAAGGATGCGTGTTGAGTTCTGTTCACTCTGCTCACATATGATTGTGCAGCCACCAAACCCAGGCTGTCATATTGTAAAGTTTGCAGATGACACAACTGTGGTGGGATGCATCACAAACAATGATGAGTCCAGCTACAGGCAGGAGGTGGAACACCTGGAGAGCTGGTGCAAAGAGAATAACCTTCACATCAATGTGAAGAAGACAAAGGAGATGATTGTGGACTTCAGAAGGAACAAACAAACCCACACCCCACTGAACATAAGAGGATCTGCAGTGGAAGTGGTCTCCAGCTACAAGTACTTGGGTGTACACATGAATGATAACCTCAGCTGGAGCAACAACACCACCAGCCTGATCAAGAAAGGTCATCAGAGACTCTACTTCCTCAGACGGCTGAGACGAGCTGGTCTGAGTAGCCCAGTCCTCACCTCCTTCTACAGGTGTGCAGTGGAGAGCATCCTGTGCTCCAGCATCAACGTGTGGCATGGAGGCTGCACAGCTGCAGAAAGAAAAGCTTTACAGAGAGTGGTGAAGGCTGCACAGAAGTCTGTTGGAGTCAGTCTCCCCACTATCACAGACATCTACACCTCCAGATGCAGGAAGAGGGCCACCTGCATCATGAAAGACCCCACTCACCCAGCACACACACTTTTTGCCCCACTCCCCTCAGGAAGGAGGTTGAGGAGCATTTAGGGGCCAAGATGGTGTAGAGGCAGGGCTCCCGACTTGGGACCCGAAGGACCCAGGTTCGAACCCCGGCCACTACACACCTTGGGGTGTCTATGAGTGCACACCTATTTCCCCAGCTCCCCGGGCGCTTTCTATGGCTGCCCACTGCAGATGACACAACTGTGGTGGGATGCATCACAAACAATGATGAGTCCAGCTACAGGCAGGAGGTGGAACACCTGGAGAGCTGGTGCAAAGAGAATAATCTTCACATGAATGTGAAGAAGACAAAGGAGATGATTGTGGACTTCAGAAGGAACAAACAGACACACCCCACTGAACATAAGAGGATCTGCGGTGGTTGGGTTAAATGCAGAGACGAATTTCGTCTTGTATGGGAAACATACACAGATGACAAAAATGTGACATTTATTTATTTATTTATTTAAGTGTAGAACCACTAGACTGAGGAACAGCTTCTACCCTGAGGCTGTCACTCATGAATAAATAACCAGAATAATCAGTGAAAAATCACATCATGTTGCTGCCAATCTGTTTCATGTTGCTGTGTTCATTCATTCGTGCCCATCTGCTCACACAGACGTGCTGCTGTTTAGCGTAATGTTTTCTATGATATTAGTGCTTAGTGTATTTTTTTAGTTGATATTTTTCTTAGTTCATATCTTAGATGTTATTACTGTTCTTATCTTACATTTTATTGTTGGATGTAACTGGGACCCTGTGTACATAATCTCGTTTCATCACATGTTCCACATGCGGTGCAAATGACAATAAAGATTCTCTGACTCTGCCTCTCTGACTCTGAGTACACCAAGCTATCTCTGAAAGCTAACATAGCTATGTAACACACTTCAGAGGAAACACTAAAGGGAAAAGGCAAAGTTTCCCCAGGACCGCAACAAGACAGAAAGGATTAAAGCACGGGGACTGAATTTATAGCTCTGAGTGACTAACCCATTGCTGTGCTGCTTGTAGCTGTTGGAACCTCAGCACGTCCTGCCCCTTTACCAAAATATAATCAACACAAGGCGAACACAAAGGTTCACCAACCCTTGAGTTCTTTTTTTTTTCTCTGCTGATTTTAATAAAAAGTGACTTAAAGAACATGAGCACAGGTTTTCTTGCCTGAAATGTAGGGCTACTGAGATGTTCAGCAGAAGATGGCACAGATTTTAATAACTTTAATGGACAAGTCTATGCTGTAAAAAAGAATCTAACAATCAAAATGGGATTTGTATAGGTCGTCAGTCCATGTTTTAAAAATGTTTCCAGTCAGTATTGGGAACAAAAAGACGATGGGGATGTCCCTGAAAATGAGTGATGTAATTCTTCAACTCATGGAAGAAGCTTTAATAAACCTTAGGGACACACGATATTATCGGCATGGTATCGGCCGATAGTAGCAATAAAGTTAAATAACGGACATCAGCCATTCCATCAAAACAACTCACTGATATAAAAGGCTTCTGTTTTAAGTTTTTATTTTTAAGAAACTGTCAAGTACTGTATATTTATTAATGCACTACTACTTACCGGTATATACTTTTCACTTGTCGCTTGTGAACAGGTTGAGTTTAGATTTGTGAAAATTCACAAATTTGCACTGTTCGAGTGTTGTCATTGTGTTAGAGAGAGTAAATGTCATGAATACATTTGACATTAAACATAATCCAAGTTGAAGCGTTACATCATTTTCAGTCCCTTTTTGGTATCTGCATTTGGTAGCAGACCAAACTGACAAAGACCATGCAGAAGAATGTAGTATTTTAATTCCACAGCAGAGAAAGCTATGCAGTCTTTGTAAGTACGTCTAGGAAAAATAATATCGGTATTGGTATCGGGTATCAGCCAAATAAGTTTTAACATATCGGATATCGGCCAAAAATCCAATATCGTGCATCCCTAATAAATCTGTAATCAAACAAGAACAACGTCCTGCAGTTAGGGAGGACATGGAGATACTGTAGTTGGAGGATGAAGAGGACAGAGTGAGGTGGAGGAGGATGACTCGCTGTGGCAACCCCTGAAGAGGGAAAAGCCAAAATAATAAGAAGAAACAAGAACATCCACCACAGTAAAGCCAGAGATGATCACAGAAATACACTGAACACAACACAAGAAACTTAATGATAAAAATAATTTGTGTATGCATTTAATTAACACCGGATTTCCTCTGAGTCTTGTGACACTAACTGATTCTCACTGTCTGCACAAACACCCACACACTATACAGTATTTACATTCCCAGGTGGTACAGACATGTCTCAGCAGCCTTGTTTTATGAAGCTATACCCCCACTGTGGGTTTCATTCTGCTCCTGTCACAGTTCGTTTACACGTAAAAATAAGCATGGGTGGTGATTGAGCTCCTGGCACAGGTGAAACCATGTTCTAGTTGTGGATAATGAAAGTCGGATGTGTGTTTATATGTCTGTGAGTTAAGGCCTGGTAATGACAGACTGGCACAGTAATAAATGCATGTTAAAAACAGAGGGCTACTTTTGCATCCAGAAATATCCGCATGAAAGCAAAAAAACTCAGGGCTCACAGGCTGCTTCCACCCACTGTACAGTTTTACAGCTTACATGTAAAGAAAATGAGCTTTTGTCTGCATTTACCTGGCTTCTCGAAACTTTTTGAGCAAACTCGGCCTGTCCTGGTTCCGTCTTCTTCTGAACCATCGTTGCACTTGTCTTTCTGAATAACCGCTCTGCTTGCAAAGGTTTGCTACTGAAGACTGAGACAAGCACAATGAGGTGTGATTTTAGTATTATTTCTAGTAACAAACATCGGGCAGTGGTTTGTGTTTGCATTAAGCATGAAGACGTCTACCTGTGTGGGGTTTTTGGAAATGTTGCAGTAGTAGGACTCCAGTGTGGGGTTGTGTGGCAGTTTGATCCGAACTGTGTCTTTCAGACCGAGTAGAGAGGCTAAGGGTGTAGCCACCGTCCTGTAATCACAAAACCAATAATGAGATTAAAGGTTCAGTATGCAGTTTCTGTAGAACTGCAGCAGTTAGAAATATTTTCAACAGGCAAAGCATTCTGATCCCTCCCCCTCAGAGCCATATGTGGCTCTGCCCCCTTGTGGTCTGTTGAATTTCAAATTCAAGCTCTGTTTTTATTGGCTGATTCAAATTCAAGCTCTGTTTTTATTGGCTGGTTACAAACTCTGTTTTTATTGGCTGGAAAATGGCGGGTCACCTTTTCTTTTTAGAAATGCTTATTTACCACCTGGAGAAGCAAGGGGACAATATTTTTTTTAATTTTTTTCAGAGATTACCTGGCTAACATCAGTCTGTCAGGAGGTAGTGACAGAGTGAAGAAATATGTTCATAAAAAAAGCTACATACTGCAGCTTTAAGAGGGGACATTAAAAAAGAGTTACACCAACAAATGTTTTTCCAGTCTAATAAAAATTATTCAGATTTTAAACTTGTGGCTTTTTCACACAGCTTACAGAATAAAATTCAAGACATTCAGTTAAACACAACCAAGGTGAACATACATACAGTAGTTTCCAAGTAAAACATGTTTGTGCTCGTTTACAGATTTTTTTTCCTTCCTTCTCTAGCTGCGCAATAATCTCAGCTGCAACATTCCTCTGCAGGGAATTTTTCAAGAGGACCTCTACAGCTCAACAAAAACAGCAGCAGGAGCCTCTGGATGAAAAGCAAAAGCAAAAAAAAAAAAAAAAAAAACGAAGGATGGAGTTGAAATTGATAAATACCACAACAGACTTTCATGAAAATATTTATGTCCTCAGAAAAGCTGAGGGCTGTTTGTATACGTTCTTCCACAAACATCACATCCATTATGAACACAGAAAAAAAATACATACAAATACAGAAACGTGTCAGGGATAATATTTTCTTACTCAACAGATTATTACAAGGTCACACCACTATTGGATCAGTGGTTAGCACTGTTGCCTCACAACAAGAAGGTCCTGGGTTCAATTCCCGGTTGGACTTGGGGTCTTTCTGTGTGGAGTTTGCATGTTCTTCTCGTGCTTGCGTGGGTTTTCTCCGGGTACTCCGGTTTCCTCCCACAGATCAAAAACATGCATGTTAGCCTGCCTTCAGTCCCAAGCCTCTCATGCAAAAGAGATCTGTGATCTCAATGGGATTTGCCTGGTTAAATAAAGGTTAGTCAGAGTCAGAGAGTCTTTATTGCCATTTGCACCGCATGTACTGTGTACATGTACAGTAATGAAATGAGATTATGTACACAGGGTCCCAGTTACATCCAACAACAAAATGTAGGAGAAAAACAGTAATAACATCTAGGATATGAACTAAGAAAAACATCCAACTAGAAATACACTAAGCCCTAGAGTAATAGAAAAACATCATTACAAACAGCAGCACGAACATGAGTCATTATGAGCAGATGGTCACAGATGAACACAGCAACAAGAAAACAGATCAGCATCAGCATGATGTGATATTTCACAGTGATCACTCTTATTATTCATTTATTCATGAGTCTAACAGCCTCAGGGTAGAAGCTGTTCCTCAGTCTAGTGGTTCTACATTTGATGCTCCTCAACCTCCGTCCTGAGGGGAGTGGGGCAAAGAGTGTGTGTGCTGGGTGAGTGGGGTCTTTCATGATGCAGGTGGCTCTTTTCCTGCATCTGGAGGTGTAAATGTCTGTGATGGTGGGGAGACTGACTCCAACAGACCTCTGTGCAGCCTTCACCACTCTCTGCAGAGCTTTTCTTTCTGCAACTGTGCAGCCCCCATGCCACACGTTGATGCTGGAGCACAGGATGCTCTCCACTGCACACCTGTAGAAGGAGGTGAGGACTGGGCTACTCAGACCAGCTCGTCTCAGCCGTCTGAGGAAGTAGAGTCTCTGATGACCTTTCTTGATCAGGCTGGTGGTGTTGTTGGTCCAGCTGAGATTATCATTCAAGTGTACGCCCAAGTATTTGTAGCTGGAGACCACTTCCACCGCAGATCCACCTATGTTCAGTGGGGTGTGGGTTTGTTTGTTCCTTCTGAAGTCCACAATCATCTCCTTTGTCTTCTTCACATTCATGTGAAGGTTATTCTCTTTGCACCTCTCTTTGCACCTCTCATTGGCCCTCATTCACGAACCGTTCGTACGCACAGATTTGTTCTTAAACTGTGCGTACGAGTGATTTAGGATCATTTGTGGCATTCAACAATGTTTTCGTATCCTAAGATTATTTTCAGATACGAACAAAATTTACGAGTGGTCCGGACCTGTCGTATATTTTAGGAGCGTCAGTCTGCTGTCATCCAGACGGAATTTCTCCACTAATAACTTCATATTTCGTTATTTAGAAAATATTTTGGGTTTAAAAAAATCACGCACCATAATTATTCTTGACAATAGGTTATTCTGTTTGAATTAGAATTATAATTTTAAGTTTAATTTGTCTGGTGTGTCGCGCAGGCTTCAGTGAGTCGTGCGCTCCCCTTGGTCATCAAAGCCCTCCTCATATTAACACCCAGGTACATAAAATTCCCATACACCGCCGCAGAACAAGTACGAATTAAGACTGATTTTCATGCTATTGCTGGACTGCTGTGCCAAACACCATCGGAGCAATAGATTATTATATCTGATTCGAAATATAACCTGCAGAATGTGGTTGCGCGATGACCAGGAGGAGCGCGCATGACTCATTTGTGCTGCAAAACATGTTGGCATGCGTCTTGCAGCATGGCATTTATTTTCCATCCATCTCAGTAACGCAGACTTTTCCTTGATCTCCTCCTGTCCGTGCTGCGGCGAGACGTTTCTTTGAAGCCATTTTCAGATCAAACCATTCATTCTTGATTTCTGATACTGTACGACCCACGGGAGACAACATGCATTATATTAATATGAAGTTAACTGTAGTTTCGAGACATTTTAAAATGCTTCTGTTCAAAAACACATCCGACACTTGCGGGGGGGTGGGGGGTAGCGGTGCGCCACGCTCTTCTGAATAAGTGAAACTACACAGTTGTTTACACTAAAATTAAAAATATTTGACCATCCGACACCTGCGGGGGTGGGCGGGGTAGCGGTGCGCCACAGCGCGACTGAGAGCAGATCTCCGAACGCGTGAAGTTCCTCCTTTTACTTCTTGAGTTTGAATGAATGGACACTTCCTGCTGTCAAAAGGCAGGAAACGTGGCCTTATATGGTGTTTTGAGGGGTGGGAATTATGTAAATGACCTCTCCGCGAGCACGCGCAGGTTGATAGAACAGGTGGGATTCATTAAATTTACGCAGCCATTTACACACTTTTCTTGAGGATAGAAGACTTTGTTGAATCTGACGTGGCATGTTCGTACGAACGCTTCGTACGAACAAAAGTAGGAGAAATTTAGGATAAAAATACGAACATTTTCGTGAATGAGGGCCATTCTCTTTGTTAATAAATAGGGGAGCATCGGGGGAGATACATCAGCTGGCCAATTTTTTTGCTCCGATTTCCTTAATGTTGGGAAATCAGAAATTGGCCGATACTTGCAGGAGAAACCAATTTTACTGATTTTTTTTTTGTTTTAACAACAATTGTGTAAACTTCATTACTATTTCAGAGCACTACCTCATGGCCAGTTAAAACAAGTTTGTATTGTTTCTAGGATATTGTTCAAGGGTATGTTTTTCAATAAAATAAAACTAGAAAATTGAAGGTGCCAATCCTGTGTCTGTTAGCAAAAGATCTCATGAACCACTGGACAGATTTTAATGAAACTCTAAGAAATAAATCATTGGATGGATGGATGAAACTGATTACTTGTAGTGGTACCTTTTGGAGTTACCGTATTTTCCGGCCGATAAGTTGCACCGCCCTATAAGTCGCATTGTCCAATAAATTGGAAAAATCCATAAACATGTCGCACCGCCGTATAAGTCACATCTATTATGCGTCACCGCTGACGCATCGCGTATGTTACGCGTCACCGTTGACAACCCGAAATGTGGGCCGGAGGTTTGCCCTGCTGCAAATGGCTGCCAGGAGCTGCACTGAAGGACTTTAACAAGATTAACACAGTAAAAACAATTATTTGGTTGCTGTAAATTATAGCAAAGATGTGTCTTAGCTTAACCTTTCCTTAATAAATGCACGTAATTGTCAAATCAGCTGGATTTAAAAAGTAGTTTTGCTACATGCACCCGCGCGGGTGGGACCGCTGCATTTTCTTTAAAATTTAGCAAGATAAACACTTTAAAATATATATTTGATAGCTGAAATTATAGCAAAAGTATTTCTGAGCTTAACCGTTCTTTAATAAATTCACGTAATGGTCAAATCTGCTAGATTTAAATTGTTTCGCTTTGACGTCTTCCAAACCGTCGCGAGCGCTGCGAAAATAAATTATAAATAAATGGAATTTTATCTCAAACATCTCATACAGCTAACAGTTTTTAAATGTCCATCCAGTGATTACTTTCTGTAAGTTTGATCAAAATCTGTCCTGTGGTTCTTGAGCTATTTTGCTAACAAACACTGAGCTAACAGTAGTTCATACCTCCAGAAAGCAGGAGGCCGGGCTGCGACAGAGTGAGTCCGACCAGAGGAGGCTTCCTTCGGACACATGAGCCGGGAACGGTCGGTGGACCCTAGCAGCCGAAACTGGTACTGCCTGCGCCCCTAGCGGCCGAAAGTGGTACTGCACCATTTTTTTGCCAAAATGAAAAACTGTCATATCTCAGTCAAAAATTGGTCTAAAAATATGGGAAAAAATCCATAAATATGTCGCTTCGCCCTATAAGTCGCAGGGCATGCAAATTTTTCATTCATTCATTCATTCAACCTTTATTTATACAGGCTAGCCTAAATTAGGCAAAAGGGTGCAACTTATACACCGGAAAATACGGTAATCAGATTCAAGATGGACGTCATAGCCAAACAAACTTAGCCAATACAAAAAAATGAATTATTCAGCAAACATCACATAAACTTTAGGTTATGATCTGTAAATTTGACAAAGTTATCCTGAACACATACTTAAAGCACATTGGTGAGATCTCACAACATCCCCAGACTGCATATAAGTTTTAATTAAAATATAAATGGAGTCACAGATTGCAAGTTGCGCTGAGAGAACGTAGTTAAATATGGCATTTATAGTTGTGAAAGCTTCACACACAAGCCTCATTTAAACACACTGCAGCTTTATGAGCAGCAGCAAGCTGTTATCATTCAAGTTTATGTAAGTAATGAAAACAACTGGCTTGTTTGGATAATTAATCTTATTGTTATGTGACTGAAGGTGGGAAGGATATAAAATAATAATAAGCAGGTGAGCCTGTTAGCATTAGCAATAAAACAAACAAAACATAAAGTCAATATTGTCTGATTTCCAAAAGAGCAGCAGCTTGAAGAGGAACCATTGCTTTGATGTGAGAAACAATTTCATCCACTTTAATAAATACTGTAAACTTTAAATTTTTTTAAAACAAGACCAAGATAAGACTGCTACGAGATAAATGATTTCTGTAAAATTATTAGAGTTGCAGAAGGTAGAGATAGCTGGCAAACTAAAAGATGAAATGAGGAGAAGCAGCTAAAAATAGAATAAAAATAAAAGACAGGCAAATAAACCAAATGTTTGAGTTGAACACAGTCAAGTGTTACAGATGGGCCAACAGAGAAAGTACAAAAATGAACCGACCTTTCAAAGATTTGACGGATGATGAGGAAAACCAAGGCAATGGGAAGCGCTACCAATAAATCCTGAGCTTTGGCGTATACTCGATCGTCCTGATCCTCCAGGTCAGCCCAGCCCAGACCCTCTGGAAACCACAGCCGTTCCTGCCAGAACCACTCGCTCAGTTCCGACAGCATCCTGAAAGATGGAGCGCACTAGGACTCAGCACTACGTCTTTGGGCGTATTAGCCTGTAAAGATAAAACCATCAAAACCAACAGATAAATGACAACAAGTTCCACTGCAATAGCTGAATGCACAAACACATATGGGAGCTCTGGCAACATATCGAGATTGTTTGGAATCACATTACAAAACGATTGTTCACGTCACACTGGAGGTCTTTCTGCACATCTTTCCTAATGGATGTAACAGACCATAGGCAACGTGGAGGGGGTTATGGAGGTCCACATAAAGGAGGAGCAATTTTTTTCCTTTACACGTTCATGACGAGCAGCTCACATCTGTTGAGTTTTACTCTGTGGGTTCAGACATGAATATTTTCGTTGCGCTATGTTTAGGGAGTGGCAGGGAAAAGAGAGTAAAAAGCCTGGCAGCGAGAGAGACAGAGCTTCTGCGGGATATGAATCATCATAACTCATGCATTAAGTGCAGAGCAGCGGGGCTGTCCGTACACACACTATGTCTTGGGAGTCCCCTTACACATCCACGGCAACTCCACCCCCCAGACTGTACATGCCAAAGCCCTGTAACCATGGCACTCCCTTCCCCACCCGGGTCGATCCCAGACAGGAATCAAAAAGGATTCCCTTTTCAGTCCAGAGACTCACTATTTCACCACCATCTTTAAAACTTCTCTACACACAAAATGTTTGTGAATTTAAAGTAGAGCACTAACCCAGTATGGACTATTAAACACCTATTTGATGCATGTTATAAAACTACACCTAAACAGTAGGAGTTATTGGAAATGAGGATCAGTTCCTCCAAATCCGAGGCCATGGTCTTGAGCCGGAAAAGGGTAGCATGCCCTCTCCGGGTCGGGGAGGAGGTCCTGCCCCAAGTGGAGGAGTTTAAGTATCTCGGGGTCTTGTTCACGAATGAGGGAAAACTGGAGCGTGAGATCGATAGGCGGATAGGTGCAGCATCCGCAGTGAAGCGGGCGCTGTACCGGTCTGTCGTGGTGAAGAGAGAGCTGAGTCGAAAGGCAAAGCTCTCAATTTACCGATCGATCTACGTTCCCACCCTCATCTATGGTCATGAGCTTTGGGTTGTGACCGAAAGAACGAGATCTCGGATACAAGCGGCTGAAATGAGTTTTCTCCGCAGGGTGTCTGGACTCTCCCTTAGAGATAGGGTGAGAAGCTCAGTCATCCGGGAGGGACTCGGAGTAGAGCCGCTGCTTCTCCACATCGAGAGGAGCCAGTTGAGGTGGCTCGGGCATCTGGTTAGGATGCCTCCTGGACGCCTCCCTGGTGAGGTGTTCCGGGCATGTCCCACCGGGAGGAGGCCCAGAGGAAGACCCAGGACACGCTGGAGGGACTATGTTTCTCGGCTGGCCTGGGAACGCCTTGGGATTCCCCCAGAGGAGCTGCTCCATGTGGCTGGGGAGAGGGAAGTCTGGGCCTCCCTACTTAGGCTGCTACCCCCGCGACCCGACCCCGGATAAGCGGACGAAAATGGATGGATGGATAGGTTCACATCAAAGCGGTTGCACAAAAAATGAAAAAGGGAGGCAGAATATAAGGTTCAGAATCAAAGTAATGAGTGAATTATCTGAGAGTGATGGAACGTTCTGTGATTGTCCGAAAGCCATCAGGAGATGATTAAGATATGTTTGCTCCACAACACTCTACTTTATGTTAGGCAAGACTAGCAAATATTCACATTTGATTAAACAATTTCACAAGAAGATATTCACAATTATTAAGCCAGAGCCAGACCATTGTTACATACAATATGCTGATAAAAACATTTCCAGGCTGAAAGAAAACCGATGCTTTCTTTTTTTCTTGCTTCAGCCTCAGCTTTGCAAGAAAAGTCAAGACATTTCCGAGTCTAATTTATCACCCGCTGCTGAAATGTTAAGTCAGACAATAATCTTTTTGCCCGTATCTGTCAGTGTGTCTGTTAGCAAATTATCACATAAAACCACTGGCCAAATTTTAATGAAATCTCCATCTCCATCTTCTACCGTACAGCTTATCTGCAGTCGGGTCGTGGAGACAACAGATCCAGGAGAGAAACCCAGACATCTCTCTCCCCAGCAACACTTTCCAGCTCGTCCTGGGGGGGGGGGGGACCCCAAGGTGTTCCTAGGCCAGAGAAGATATACAATCCAGTGTTTCCTATAGATTACTAGCCTTATCAGGGGGGGCTTGTTGGACGGGGGTGGGGGTGTGGTGGGGGAAAGGTTGCAGAGTGCTACGTTACTAATGCTAGGTCGAAGCCACTTATCCTGTGGCTACAATCTCAGCTCCCCGTCCAGAAGTAGCAAAATTTGGTAGGCTGGGCGCTTGGTTCTGTTGACAAGGCAGGATAATGGTAGAGGAAACTGCAATCTAAACTCTGGAGGAGCAGCAGCTCTACTCAGAGCTCCCATCGGATGATGGAGCTCCTCACCCTGTCTCTAAGGCAGAGCCCAGCCACCTTGCAAAGGAAGCCCATTTCGGCTGCTTATAACCTAGATCTCGTTCTTTTTGTTATGATCCATGACCAAAAGATGGTCATGACTAGGCCTGTCATGATAACAAATTTTGCTGGGCGATTAATTGTCTCAGAAATGATTGAGATAAACTACAATATTGTTTGAAATTTGACAATAATTAGTAATTATTGTCAAATTTAAGAAGAAATGTTCTTTAATTTGTTTTGTGTGTAGTACCTTTTTTTGACCACCGGATGGCAGTATAATAATGTTTGAACAGGAGGATGGATAGTGAGGGAGCCTTTAAGAAAAATGGGAGGGAGGCCCCTTTGGTTCTCAAAATGTGGATGCTCTGTGTGGTTTGAGCTCTTTAGCATAGCATTTTTCACACAAAGCTTTTACTAAAAAAACAGTAAACAAGTTCTCAGTTTCTTTTTCCAGAGAAATTTTTTTTTACACAAAGGCACGGGTTTCAACCATGAATTTTGGAGCTTCGGCAAGACAGAGGTTTTTTTCCCCCGAGGTCAGTCTGTTAGCTTAGCTTCTCAGCTTTGCTGCTTTTAACGTTCCAAAACTGCAATTTTGGATTGTTAAAATGGATTTTAAAGAGAAAGGAGAAAGGGAGGGGTCAGCGGAGTGGAACTTTTTGTCATCCAGTGTCCAGTAGCAAGAGAGAGACACGAAGAAACAATAAAGCTGATAAACGAAAATGAGGTTGATAATTTTAATTCATCATGCAATTAATTGATTTATTGTTTATCGCTACAGGTCTAGTCATGACCATAGTGAGGGTAGGACATACCACCAGTGAATTGAAAGCTTTTCTTTTTGACTCAGCTCTTTCTTCACTATACTGTATTAGACCAACAAAATGCCCTCATTACTCAGAAACTGCTAAATCTCAATTCATTCATTCAACCTTTATTTAGGCCGGTTAATCCCATTGAGCCTTGAGGACTCATTTACAAGAGAGACCTGGCTACAAACAAAGAATTATGACAACAGCAACAGTAGATTTTCCTTGAACAACCAACAATAGACAATCATAAGAGAGGCATACAGATTTTTTTAACAAGTTAAAACAAAGATGTCAAAGTAGCAAAATAGACAGATTATAAGGCAAATGTAGAAAATCAAAAACAGGAACATGTCTGCATTGGCTTTTGCCATGATTCCAACAGATTCTTAAAACCATTTAGAGAGGTCAAGGTCGAGATCTTCAGATCTTTTTGTAAGATATTCCAGGAAGCAGGAGCAGAGTACTTTTCTGATATCATTGCCTCAAAACTCTCACAACCCACAAGTTCTCTTCTCTACCCTAAACTCTGTTCTCCACCTCACTGAACCATCACCTCTAGTAGCCTCGACTGAGCTGTGCGAGAACTTTCTACAGTACATTTCTTTTTAGAAAAAATTGCGACCACCCGGGCTCTCATTTCTCCTCCAACTCATGATCCATCCATCCCACTTCAAACTGTAGCTTTATTTGACCATTTTGAACCAATCTCTCTGTGTTCTCTAGAGCAGGTCATGTGCAGCCTGAAACCATCTACTTCACCTTTGATGTGGGTCATCCCCCCCCCCCACACACACACACACACACACACACTAAAGGAAGTTTTCCCTACCCACTGGATTGGTGCCAAAATCATTAAAACATGCTGCTGTTCAACCTCTCCTGAAAAAACCAAACCTTGACCCCTCAGTCGTATCCAACTTCAGGCCTGTCTCCAGACTCCCATTTGTTTCTAAACTTCTGGAAAAAATAGTTGAGTCCCGGTTGAAGTGCTTCCTGCAGGATCACACTATTCTTGAGTTATTCCAATCTGGCTATAAACCTCTCCACAGCACTGAAACTGCCCTACTGAAGGTTTTTAATTACATCTTCTTATCCACAGATACTGGTGATTCTGTGCTGCTTGTCCTATTGGACCATACATCCGCTTTTGACACCATCGATCATGAGATCCTCATTGCTAGGTTGGAGCAGTGGGTGAGCATCACAGGGTCACCCCTCAATTGGTTCAGATCCTACCTCACTGACAGATCCTTTTGTGTTTCCACCAAAGATTTTAGTTCTGCAGCGACAGTGCGTAAATGGGGGGTTCTGCAGGGGTCCATCCTGGGTCCCCTCCTATTCTCTTTATACTAGGGCTGTAGTGATACAGTAATCTCACGATACGATACACGATATTCTGCTCACGATACGATATATATTGCGATATTCAGCAAACAATACAATTCAATACACTATTGCGATTTTCTGAAAGATTTTAGAGGGACAGAGTGATTTTGGTGACATTTTGAGACTGTTATAGACTTGGATTGAATTAATTTAACTGAAAACTGATTAAAAGCACCAACTACACAATACCTGGCTCTGGTTGGACATGGACACAGACTTAAAGTCGACAGCTGGACAAAATGAATCAAAGAAGTGGTGAGAAAACATGTTTCTTTCAATTGAAACAGTAAAAACTGTAGCTTACATGCATTTGTAAAGTAAATAAAGTGCACCAAGTGCCCTGCTCTGAATAGTTTGAAACCTTTTTAACCTTGACACTTAACATCTGAAGGAATCACTCTTAGTGCTTGGTAAGTAAACAGTAATATGACTTCTCCAAAACAGTCTATAATTCAAGTAATGAAGAACATTTAACTTCAAATGCACCCATCTATCTTAGCAGAGCAGCTTAAGGCCTGTAGATAGACCCTGACTAAAAAGTGAACTTCAAACAGAAAGTCTCCTCTGCAGACCAAGTGAGCTACATTCTCCTCAGATTTTTGTTTAGAAATAGAATCTGATCGACGTGCTCTGGGAGAAGTGCACTTCTCTGCGCAGTGATGAAATCTCCAGGGGTGGAGAAGACCCTCTCTGAGGATACACTGGTGCCAGGGATGCAGAGGTATCTAAAAATGCTAAGTCTGGTCCTCTGGACATTCAAAAAGCAAAAAAATAATAATAAATTTTTTTAAGGTACGATACTTGCAGATGAATATCGATTTTTCTAGGAAAGAAAAAAAATTGATATTTATCGCGATATCAATATATTTACACAGCCCTACTTTATACCTGCTGCCACTTGGTGCCATTTTCCGGAAACATAGCATACCCTTTCACTTCTACGCCGAGGACTGTCAAATTTACTTCCCCTTAAGACATAGTGGTACATGCTCTATTCAACCTCTGCTCGACTGCCTGGCTGACATCAGGGACTGGATGGTTTTAAATTTCTTAAGTTACAATGAAAAGAAGTCTGAAGTCATGTTGTTCCCACCCAATGACACGATCACGAACCACTGCATCGACCTTTCTGCTTTAGCCCTGTCAGAAAAACAAAGAGTCACAAATCTGGGAGTAATAATTCATTCATTCATTCAACCTTTATTTAGACAGGTTAATCCCATTGAGCCTCGAGGACTCATTTACAAGAGAGACCTGTAAATAATGACCCTTCCATGAAACTCAACAGTCATGTAAACATGATTGTTAAATCCTGTTTTTTCCAACTGGGGCGACTGTCTAAACTGAAACCCATATTGTCCAAAAACAACCTGGAGACAGTAATACACAAATTCATTACATCTAGGCTTGCTTACTGCAATTTGCTCCTATTTGGTATCAGTCAGACCACCATTGCACGACTACAACTGGTCCCGAATGCAGCAGCCTGATTTTTAACCAGCACAGGCAAAAGAGAACACATTACACCAGTTTTGGCCTCTCTGCACTGGCTACTGGTTCACCTTTGAATCCAGTTCAAAATACTCCTGTATGTCTACAAATCGCTGAACAGTCTCACCCCCCCCCACCACCACCACCTCTCTGATTTGCTACAGCTGTATGTCCCACCACTTTCTCTGAGGTCAGCAGTCCAGTTGCTCCTCACAGTTCTAGGAATTCGTCTTAAGCGCAGAGGTGACAGGGCCTTCTCTGTAGCAGGCCCAAGACTTTGTAACGCGTTACCTCTGCTTGTTCAGGCTGGCCCTCTCCATCTCAGTTTTCAAATCCTGTTTAAAAACTTACTACTATTCCGTAGCTTTCAACACCAGATTATCTGTGTTTTGAACCTGTATGCTTCAAACAGGTTAGTCATTATATTTATTATCTGCAAGTTTTTTAAGTTGATATTCTGATTTTACTTCATTTTGTATGTTGCTTTATGTGTTGCCTGTTTTTCTGTTTGTACAGCACTTCAAAATTTGTTCTTTGCAATTAGCCCATCACATGTGAGATACACACAGGTGGAGCAGTGGGCAGCTATTATGTAAGTGCCCAGGGAGCATTTAGGGTTTGGGTGTCATGCTCAGAGACACCATGACATGTGGGAATGGCTGGGAGTCGAACCGCAACTTTCTGGTCCCAGGTCAGCTGCCCTACCTCTACCCCATCTCAGACCCCAAAAGAAGCCAACAGAACCACATCATCGGCATAAAGCAGAAATGAGACCCTGAGGTTCCCAAACCAGACCCTCTCCAAGACTGCGTCTCGAGATCCTCTCCATGAACACCACAAACAGGATCGGAGACCAAGGACAGCCCTGGCGAAGTCCATCCTGCACTGGGAACAAGCTCGAGCTCGAACAAGCTACCGGTAATAGTGAAACTTGCAGAATGTAATCCTTGGATATTTGTCTACAACTGATTAATTTTTGAACTCACCCTAATTTATTATACCCACCACAGCTATTCAATATAATCCAACACAAAATTTGTTTATTCCTGTCAGTTTTACAGATATGTAACTAACATTTCATGTGGTAGTTAGCTTAGAGTGACAATACATGTTGCAAGCCATCTCACAATATTGCACACAATTGTGCAAAATGTACAGCTTATTTCTCAACATAAGATGAACTCAGTCTAAAACTCCTGAAAGGGCCTGACAGAAGGTGGGCGACAAGCATTTCTTGAAGGAATTCACAAATGGATTTGAAGGCTTTCAGTTTGAAAAATAAATCTCACCAGAACTCTAACTCTGGGACCCTGTGTACACAAGTTCATTCCACCTCATGTACCACATGTGATGTGAATGACAAAGAACCTCGAATCCTTGAATATCTGCTACTTTTCTAACACATTCTGTAACAAAATATCATCTCAAGTCTGATAGCTAACACTGTTTGTGTTTCATTCATAAAAAACAACCAAACAGCCTATCCAGATCAGATCCTCATGTTTGTCTTCATCGTGAGTAGGGGCTCAGGCTAATGAGAAGGTGTCATCACGTTAGAGTGAGTTGGTTATTTTCCACATCGTGTCACGTTAGTCATCATGGCCTCTGTTTCCTGTTGCAAGAGCTTGCCTGGCTACTCCTCTCTGCGCTCTTCCTTCTCTTTCTCTCTGCGATCAACTCGTGTCACGTTAGTCATCATGGCCTCTGTTTCCTGTTGCAAGAGCTTGCCTGGCTACTCCTCTCTGCGCTCTTCCTTCTCTTTCTCTCTGCGATCAACACAGGTGGTAGAGTACGGGAAAGATTACATCGTTTTCCCAGTCACTTTGCCAGCTCTTCCACTCCAGAAACTTAATTTAATGTGCCACATTATGCAGGCTCTGCTGAATAACACGTCTGTGTGCACATTTGACTGCACATATAAACATGTAATCTATCTGACCAAAACCAGATAGGTAAATGAGTGTTAGAGAGCATCTGTATTCTGGGTTCAAAGGGCAAACAGAACGGTGACTTCTTTTAAGTGTAGTGGTTTTTTATAGACTCAACATGCTTTACAAATACAGTAATTAGCGGGGAAGTGTGCAACAAAACAAAGTCTTTTATTTTGGGAATATTGTTTTAGAGCCGTTTGTTGAGAATTCAGCATGTTTAAGCACTTCTCTTCCCCACGGCTTTTACCAAGTCTTCATGCCATTGGTCTGCCAGATCATATGACAGAACTCTGACCATTTTAAAGGTCCAATAAAAGAGAAGAACACCTTCAGCAGGGGAGGGGAAAAAGGGAGTGCATCTCTGCTTGACTCTCTTCTCTTCACTGTATGCATCCCAAGCATGTGGTGATCTCATGCCGAGCTGGCAGAAAAACCATGTCAGCCGTTTGTGATGCGTCTCTTTACAGCTCAACCTGAACTCTGGATTGACTAACATATGAAGAAGATTTAAAAATGGATGAAACCTAATCAGACTGGAACCTGGTACTGAGTCCAGGAATCTTTGAAGAATGTAAACACACTGCCAGCAGCATACGCATGGAGGGAGCACTCAAGCTTTCCCATTAATTAATAAAATCCTCTGGTGTTTCTTTTCATCATGGAGTCGAGTCGACCAAGGCAACATAAGTCACGAGCCTCTAAAAAATGTGCTTTGACTATGACTCACTAGTAGCAAACCATCTGTGTTGTAAAACTACCCATTTACTCACATCCAGCCATGTTTAAGATGATCACTGGCAGCTGAATCATTCAAACCACAGCTTTTAAAATCACCAGGAGAGACAGACAGAAGAGATGAAAAATGGCAAGAGAGCAAAATGTCCAGGCTTGAAGAAACTAGAGTCAGAATGATGTACAGATAAATAATTTTGTTTGACAAAGGGGTTTGGAGTAGTTTGTCAAGCAGACTGAATGTTGCTTTAGCTCTATGTTTTAAATTGGAACACAAACAGACTGCTGTGTCAGCATGTTTCTTACAGCTGAGCAATTGAAAATGATGTTCAGTGCTTTTTAAAAGGGATCATTTAGATGGATTCTCGTCACTGTCCAACTAAAAATGTTCTCTGACCTTTCTAAACTTAGACTGCTTCAGATTAGAACAGTTTTAAATTCAAATCTGTTCATAAGGTGCCCATTTAAAGACAACATTTACCGGGTAAGCTAATACAGAGAACTTCTTCATGGTTGTTATTACTTTGTAGTAAGAGGCTGTCTTCCATTCAGAAGATTGATGAATTTACAGTTTTGTCAATACTGAATGCTATTGGGCTGCACGGTGTCGCAGTTGGAAGAGTTGTTGCCTCTCAGCGAGAAGGTTGACTGATCAAATCCCAGCCTGGGGTCTTTCTGGGTGGAGTTTGCATGTTCTCTTCACACATGCGTGGATTTTCTCCGTGTACTCCGGTATCCTCTCACAAACCAAAAACATGCATGTTAGTCTGATTGGTAACTAAATTGTCTTTAGATGTGAGTGAGAGTGAATGGTTGTTTTTCTCGGTTGTCTCTATGTGGCCCTGTGATGGACTAGACACCTGTCCAGGCGTCCCCTGCCTCTCACACATTGACTACTGGATATGAGCACCAGTGATCCCTGTGACCCAAAATGGAATAAGCAGATAAAGATAATGGATGGATGGATGAATGCAGTTGAAGAAGTTAATGTATTTTCCCATGTCTGTGTGTGTTTGTAGTGTTAGCAAAATATTTCACGAAGCACTGGACAGATTTTAATGAAACTCTCATCTATGTTGATTAACTCCTGGAGTCAACCCAATCCGTGATGGCTAAATCCCAGTCATCTTTACAGATATTGAACTAAAATTTGGTGTGGTAGTAGCTAAGAGTCATCCTCAAGACACACTAAGCAGATCACACAAGGAGTGCTCTGACTTTATTTAGTAGGTCATCCTAAACAAGACACTAAAACCTGTGTAACCCTCTAACATGCTCACTGATTAAAAATGACTAGAAAAATATACTGTATAAAGCTACAGTATTTGTAGAGCTTAGGTATGTTGTGACACAAGTGTTTGTTTCCAGCAGCATAGGTAATAAACCTGAAACATTACGTGCATTAACACACTGAACAACACTGAATTAAACACTGACACTGATCTGTTTTGTTAGTTTCATTAATGACACTCTGCAATTATGTCATTTATCTTTAAAGCCTGTAATTACTAAGCATTTAGCAAACATCTATTTAATTATGTGACCAATAAAAATAATCAGCTGAAGCTGCTTTTCTTCCTTTTTTTAACAACTTATAAATTAAAAAATTAAATTACTACTGCCAGACTAAACGATAACGATAACAAATATTAGATGTAATAAATCTGTAGGGAAACGACAAATACCATCAACATGATTAAATATATTAGTATGTCACCTCTCTGCCTTAACATTGCTCATTTGTGGTCCCAAACCTTCAAACACAGCTGAGAAAGGGCAGTAAAAGCAATGAATGAACAGTGGGATGAAGTGAGAGCTAAAGAGGCTGGCACGCTCTCTGCACGTGGTCTGTAGCAGTAACTTAGGTCATGCTTTGGGCATTTGGAGCCGAGATAATGATGCATATCCATCCTTTGCATTTTAGACATACTTTTGAAAACATTTACAAAAAAGAAAAACATGTTACATTTAATTAAAACACACACACTTATGAAAAGCAGTACGCTTTAAGTGTTTTTAAATATTGCCAAAGCAGACAGCTTATTGAACTGTTTCATCACTGTTATCTCTTTTGCTGCGTTGTAAAGAGCTATCACGAGAAAGTCAGCTTCACCATTTCTGACACTGCTCTATGACACTGATGAAATATTGATAAGAAAAGTCAGTCAGTCAGCAAACTTCTTTGAACAGGCCTGTTCGAGAGGCACAAGGGTTGTGAGGTCATGATGATATCCTTTTCCCCACTGAATACACAGACCACCCTGAAGAATAGCAGCTCCAGGGAAATAGGGGAAATGTTCTACCAAATGACTACTCTGAAAAGTACTGAGGTGACAGGAGATGTAATCATTGGCAGAACATTGCTGAAGTTACTTTTTGCCCAAGTCAGGGTTAATACATATTTTTATTACTAGACAGACCTTGGAACCAATATGGTTTTAGTCAGAAGGCAAATGTCTTGTCAGTATAACTTTTTTCTTCTTTATAAATCATTAACAAATTGAATATCATTCAGGTGTACAGCAAACCAAAGTAAATTAATTTATATTCATAAACCTTTTAGAACTTGTACAAAATACACCTTTCAACTCATTTAATTCACAAGTTAATGCACTAACGTGTGTCTCAATTTATCTGTTAAAATAAGTAACAACAAAAAAAGGTGTCACTTCCTGTAGTTTTAAAATTAGCATGACAAAAAAGTTCTCAGTACTACAACACAAACACACCGTAATGAATGTGTTGATTGAATCGAAAACAATCTTTATTTTTGTTTATACAGTTTTTTTTATTATGAATGAGAGCCCACAGCTGCAAATTTAAAAGACTTGCACAAAATAACAAGCACTCGAGTACATTTAAGTAGGTACTCATAATGAGATTTTTGGCTAAACTGTTTTGATTTCACTGAGTTTTACTTAGTAAAAAAATAATATTTTGGTGCTTTCCCTCACACTGCACAGATTAGCTATTTGTAGCTACATTGTAAAAATATGCGGGCTGCTTAGGAAACAATGGCGAAGGTAGTGGAGTCTCAAACTAAAATAATCCCGTTTAATATCTAAAAACCGGTTAATGACTCCTCTAACAGAAACTTTTGTAGGTTCGTGTCTTTCCTCCATTTGTGGTTGTTTAGCCAAAAATGTAGCCTTACCTGCTAGTTGTCGAACTCTGTTAGCAAAGAGGCTGCCTTCATGTTGTTTTAGTAAAACGACGACGGGTTTAAGTCGTCAACTCGTTTGTTATTGTGCGTTTACTCTTTGTTTGTTTGCTTTTCAACTAAAACAACGAAAAACAGGGAGGTTATTGTCAAAGTAACGGATTCCTCCTTATGAATACGTAATGACGTAAAAACAGATGCGGAGCGTGCGTCTGCCGCAAACGCTGCACGCGCTCACAGACAACGTGAAAGTGAAACGCGGTACAGTACTCACTTTGCTTTTTTTCAGGAGGGTGAAATGATGGTGCAGTCTGGGTTCCTCTAATGGTCCCGTTGAGTGTCCAGCCCGCTGGTTGTGCTCAGAAAGATCCAGACAAATGTTCACATTTCTCTAAAAGTGTCGACGGTTTTCCTCTGGAAGGAACGAGCGATGCTTGGTTTAAATATAATAATCCGGAAGTTAAGTGAGATTTATTTCAGGCTGCTCCGTCTTTCCTTGTCGTGTCCCGGCAGCTTGTTACCCCCTTCTTGTGGCGGAGTTCTCGGGGTCTGTGTGGGCGTATAACACCGGACAGCGGTGCGAGTCGGGCCTCCGGTGTTGGAGAACCGAGC
>JBBPBX010013645.1:5884-52057 GCA_038048925.1 Garcialebias charrua
ACAAATGGAAACAAATCCAGACAATGAAAAAGAAGAAGTACAAATGGATTCAACAGTCAGGTGTGTTTATGTGTTTATGTTCTACCTCTCTGTGTGTACTGGAAGGGAGCTGAGGTAGAGTCTCATCTACTGTGGCCAATAACGTCCTTAGTGCCAGACCAACATCCTGAAACAAACAATTCAGGACACAAATAAAATATTTGGATAGTATTTACCGGTACATTTTTCAGCAGAAATTGGCGATATTACTTTTGTTGTTGTTGATAAGAACAAAAGAAAGCTACAAATTCAGAAAGGCTGCATCACACTTGGCTGTCAAAATAAAAGTCCTGCTTGTATCTATGGCACCTCTTGCCAAAATCAGAAGTTCAGGTTGTGCATTGTGGGAAGTATGAATTTAAAACAAAAGCTAAACATCCTGAAATAATGAGTAAAAATAACAAAATATAAATGAGAGCAGTTTTTCTATCAAACTGAGACGGTGAAAGGAAACAGAGAATCTTCAGTCATTAATCTACCTCTTGAATCTGAAGAGCCTAAATAGCCAGATCTGAACTGCAAATGATTCCTCAAGAAGTATCTACTCTCTGACCAAGTACACAGTTTTGTTTAACTGCTCAAGTAGAAATCAAAGATGGAACTGTATCAACAGAATTGCCTTCATCTTTTTGCTCTGAGAACACAAACGTTTTCAAATGGACAGCAATGAAACTAGAATCTGACAATAGAAAATAAAAAAACGTGAGCGTGCCTGCGTTACCTTGACCATGGGTACGTACTCCTCTGGAGGCGCTGGTTGAATCTTACTCGACATCTCAATCACAGCCTTCACCAGTCCCGTTACGTTCTCATAAACTTTGTCGTTTGAGCGGTCCAGATTGGCCGTGGGAGGCGGGCTTATCTCCTGCGGCTGCAGCTGGACAATGGGAGGGCAAAAAGGAAAGTGACAGACTAACTGAATGAACAAATAACATGGAGAATGGCAAACCAGCTGTGAAGTGTCTGACTTTATACTATTCTGATGATAAAAACTCAGTCTTGTCCTAAATTTCTCAATACTGGATTTCACACAGCTGCAGGATACAGTCAGATCTACTGGAAATAGTTTTCTATTCTCACCACCAGATGGCAGTGTCACATGGTGCATTGCTGATGACAAACAAGGGATATTTCAGATCTTTACAAAATTAATTTGTAGGGTAAGAATAACGCTCAACCCGATGTAGATATCTCTTTGAACAATCTCCACATTTGGAGAAATAAGAGTTTAAATCTGATAAAACTAACAACTTGTCTGAGCAGGGCCAAGATCATGTGGATTGCTGCCATCTTAATACAGTGGTCCTTTTCTACTTCGTGGTTCATTTATCGCAAACTCGCTCTATCGTGGTTTTTCAAAATAAGATTGGAAATGACACACAATAGGCTGATTGATGGATGAGCCGCATGATCGGCATGGAATTTTTATTTAAAATAAATTTTAAATCATTTAGCACATTTGTGCAGCCCATGCTGTAGGAGAAACTTCCTGCTGCAGCTGATCAGCTGATCTCCATGCAGAGAGAAGTGGGCGTGGCCAAGAGTGCTTGCAGGTAGCTAAGAGCAGTGGAGGCAGAGAGCTGAAATCATGACATGCTGTGTTCTTTTAGAGCTTTTAAAGTTTAGAAACATCGTTTAGAATATTGCAAGAGTGTGGGAAGGGTTTAAAACACCTTTATAATATATATATATATAGGGATGCACAATATTATCGGCCGATATTAACGTTAAATTTCAATATCGGACATTCCATTAAAATAACTCGCCGATATAAAAGGCGCTGTTTTTGCCTGCAGCCGCAGCACAACGTGATGACGTCGCAGCGGCAGCGCAACGCGATGACGTCACCCAATCTCACGGTGGAGAGGAATATTCAAAATGTCGGTGGTGTGGAAGTTTTATTTTTCCTTGGTGAGGATGTCAGATTCCGAAGATGTATGGACTACGTTGAGCCTCGCTACATTGTCCGCAGTCAGAGATATTTTCCCGACGTAACGTTACCTGAGTTACACCCGTTATTTCCGACGTCGTTGAGAAGTTAATAGCCGATAGCACGACTTGTTGGGTGAGTTTTACCACAGACATTTGGACGTCGTGTTAGCCCCGTTAGCATGATTAGTCTTACGGCACAATGAATAGACAAAAACTTATAATTTCTAATGGCTGTCCTTCATGAACAGGAGTGTAGAGTATCCCACACTGTAGCTAGGAACCCGGAACAAGCCTCCACAAGTGAGACAACATCGCAGGTGACTACCGTAATACTTTTTTCTCCAAACTGAGATATTTAGCTTAGAACGATTTTCGTTCCAAACAAAAAAACTGTGTAACTAGAGCTTAAGTATGGATCAGCATGTTAATTTGAATGGAAAAGACAATTAACTTGGCAGGATCACGAGGAAGACTGGAGCGCTAAATACTACTATTACAGATTACTGCGATTAGTTGAATCAATGATTTGATGAAGCGAGTGACGAGATGCACAGTAAACACACACAGACAGTGTGCTGCTTACCCGCCAGGGCTAGGGGTCAACAGTAAGGTGGGATGCAGGAGGAGGAAGAGAAGAAGGAAAAAAGGGCAACATATTAACAGTGTCAGCATTAAAACCATGCAATTTGTGTTTGTTAAATGCTTTTTTTCTTGCATGTGTGCATGCTGCTGTCAGGAGCTCATACAAGAGTGACAGTAAATTAGTTTTAGTATGAAGATTCTGGTTTGGGTACATATTTCACGTGCGGCTGTACCTTGACTCCATCGTTGTAACTGTCTCCGGTGTGCAGACAAGCCAGACCTCCTACTTGGCTCTGGGCCCCGGGCCGAGGAGGTTTTTTTGGAGGGGCTACATGTTCTGCATAAAACAAAACAAGAAAACTGTTCAGAAATTTAGGGACAAATTACAATTTCTCATACAAGAAAAACAAAGAAAAACGTAATCATCATCCAACCCAACCCAAGCTTAGTAAAAGTTAACTTGCTCCCTTGTTTTTTTAAAGTTGCAGAGTTTACCATCAGACCTGTCAAATTAAAGCGCCGTACATTGTGCCATACACGTTAACACGTAACCTCTGTGTTACAAACAGAAAGAAAGATAAATTAACTTTTACAAACAGAAAGAAAGATAAATTAACTTTATCCATGGGTTAGACTACGCCCTACTTGGGTTGACATGGCATGGTGTCTGAATCTTTCCACTGCATAATCCCACTCATTACTGGGCCACGGTTTCAAGTAAACTGAGTCGAACTGAAGATTTGGCCATCAGCAGACCACAGGCCAATGATTGGCCAGAGAAAAACGTAAAACAAGAATCAAATTCAGTATTTTAAAAACCTTGCAACTGTAGCATTGATTTTTGTTATTTACTTTAATAAAATAGATTAAAAGGGCAACAAGTAAATCAACACCATATTACTGTGAGGACATGCAGACATTTCTGTGCTTGACATCAGAATTCAGAGGGGGTTAGACCAAATGGTCTCAATTTACAGGCTTCGACCAGCGGAGGAAACATGGTCTCAACTCAGCCACAGCATTTAGAAAAACTGTGACAAAGAATGGTGAAATGTTGTGACTTTATTTCACCTACAGTATTTGTCCATTGCTGTTATGTGCTTGCTTTAGATAGAAACTAATGCCACAGAAGTGTTGAGCAGCTGCGCTGTGAAGATCCCATCCACAACGAGGCAGAACTGAAGTTATATCAAAAACCACTTGGCTCGTGTAGACCAGGGCTATTCAACAAACTGCTTAGGGGGCCACAGTTTCTGAAAGCCAACAGCTCGGGGGCCGGACATCCAGCGATTAAAATCATTATGTAAATAAACCCCAAGTTTACATTTAATTTGTTTATTTTATTGAATCATAAATGCAATAAATAGAGCCCAAACCCAAAATCACCCCCCCCCCCACACACACACACATACACACACAAAGAAAAAAAATTATGAAGTGGGCTGGATTGAAGTCACTGCGGGCCGTCAGTTGAATAGCCCTGGTGTAGACCCAAGTAGAGTCGTGATAAGTCATAGTGAGCCTGAATAATGGAAAAATGGCCAAAGATAGAAAGATGCAGTATTGCGCAAAAGTCTTGAGTGATCCCTTATTTTATTATAATATACAGACCAGTTTTGCTTCTTTGTCGGAGGAACCCAAATATCAGTTACAGGGAAACAGGTGAAGAGCCTTGGGAAGGTCTTTGACCACACATTACAAGATGCTTCCTCAGTCAGAGTGGCAAATCAAGAACTGGGGGGATAGCTGGCAGTTATAGACAGGTCAGGCCTGCCAGGGAAATTTAAAGCCTGGATTGACCAACAATGTATCCTCCCTACGATATTGTGGCCAATGTTGGTCTACAAAGTTCTGCTCTCTACTGTGAGAGGGTTTGAGAGGAACGTTAGCAAACATCTCTAGGTGGCTGGGATTGCCCCAGTGTCTAAGCAGTATCACCCTGTATGGCAACACAAATAATCTGATGCTACTCATCATATCACTGAAGAATTCAAGGTTAGCTGAACGAGGGAGGTGCTACAACATAAGAAATCCAGAGACCCAAGAGTTTCCCAAGCTGCAACTGAGTTGAAGACTTGGACAAAGTAAAAAGCTCAAGAGGCAGTGATCCTGACAGAGTCAAAGCTGCACCACAAAGCACTAGTGGGAACAGTCACAAGAGGTCTGGCAAGATTGGGAAGCATTCCGTCAATTGACTTCATCAATGTCAAAGGTAAAGAAAGGTGGGTTAGAGCTGGAGTCAAGGAGGAACGGGAAAGCCAAATGGTGTGACTGAAACAACAGAGTGGGCAAGCTGTGGAGAGTTGATGTTGCATCAAGTTTTACATCCAGTGTATGATACTGCCCAGTCCATTCATTTTATTTACCGTAGTTGTGGCAAGGCAGAAACACCAGCATGCACCATGTGCCATGGAGGAGGCACACTACAACACATCTCAGTAGCTGTTCCAAAGCACTAAGCAAGGGCCACTACAGTAATGTTAAAGAAGACCACATATTCAAAATTCACTTTTTAATGTTTTTTTACTCAACTTTGGGTATGTACTTCATAAAAAAAAAAACAGTCCTAGGGCCAAAGAAATGCACCCAGTGGTATATTTGCTCTAAGTAGATTCATTTGTCTGTGATAGATTTGTCTCGTTTTCAAATCCTGCGGCTTGTGACGTCACAATCCGCAGCCACAACCCACCCCAAACCTGAGTCCAGCCCCTCACCTGATTCCTGATTTCATCTCATCTTTTGTTTAAATGTTCTTAATTTCATGTGTACAGCACTTTGTTGCAGCTGTGGTTGTTTTAAATGGCTTTATAAATAAAGTATAATTGTTATTTTTACGTTTTAGTTCAATTTTTAGCGATCGCTCCCAACGCGCAGCCGGCAGAAATAAAACGAGCAGACCGCCGGCGAAGGGCACCATCTGCGTGCGGGAGCTGCTGGGAGCTGCTGGCTTTTGAGGTCCGGGGGTCCGGTCAGAGGTTGCCTCATACGGATAAATTAACTGGAGACACTCGGTGAACTTTGTGTGTGTGTGGACTGAAGCAGCAATCGCTCCCAAAAGCACCGCATGCAACGAGCGGAGCTGCGTTTAGCCTCGGAGGTGGGCTAATGCTAAAAGGAGCTGCAAATGGCGGCGCGCGCAGACGGCTTTCGGTAAGTTATCTAGTATCTAGTTAGCTAGTAGCACTAACAGTAAGTCAAATGAGTAACCAAAAAAGAGCTAATTTTAAAACAACAACATATTAGAGATACTGGCTGTTTCAGAGGGCGGAGTAAATGTAAACAGATTTTTGTAGGGCGTGGCCTTCAGAGCTCATTATCATAAACCGGTCGTTTAGAATGGAAGTGAGAAAATGTATAACTAGAAAGGGGATATTTTATTATCTAAGAATAATGTTGTGCATTAAATTGAATGAATATGGTCTGGATAGCCCACAGAAATACCATAAAATTTTAAAAAACCAATGTAGCAGAGTCCATATGCAGTGACACTGACCAGAACAAATGTCGAACCTTCAAAATGCCAGTTCACATATGTTCAAGCAGGAAACCAGTATACAGTACTGGTAATTTCCTAATCCACGGCTCAACAACAATCGGCTTTGGAAACGGCGTGAACCAAATAACTTGCATTCGAGGGTTGTCAGCATTTCGGCTGTCACTATTGCATGTCCCGTAGCAACAATGCGTCTTACATACATTCTTTTTTTGTTGTTTTTTTATTGGCGCAAACCATGACTACAGCGCTAACTGCATTGTACTCATAGTTCAGCTTGACTGAGTGCTTGCTGACATCATCATATATTGCATAGAGAGCTATTATTAGAATTTAAGACCAGAGCTATTTGAAAGGTTAAGGGAATTTCTAGCTTCTTGTAAGCAAAAAATAAAGAAACCTGAAGTGATTTACAGCAAAACGTTTGTACAGTAATGTGTACAGTTTGTCCAGTGTGAGGAAATAACAGCACAACATACAGTAATACCTGTAATGGTAAAATGTGGAAAATGCATATTATAGATTATGAAAGACAAAAGACAGTAAAACAATAGTGGTTCTCTGAATGAATGATGTGGTTGTGTGTTATGGAGACCTGTTTATTACCTGGTTTTCCGACAGGCTGGTATATGTGCTGGTTTCCTGTCTGCACAAACAAACACAGAACTGGGTTAACAAGTAAATATAATCAGACTCTACAGGAAATTGAAATCTGACAAGAGAAAAGAAAACAAGAGCAGTCAGTAAAAGAAAACTGAGAATCCTGTTTACATTGTTACAAAGTCTCATTTAGTTCACAGAAAGCTGTTTCAACTCAAGAAGATGTTGATGTTTTCAAAGTTACATGTGATTTGTGTCATTGTTGTTCACAAATAAATTATTTAAACATTCAGAAGCAACCGTCTCCTTCATTGAAGCTCCCATTTCAAAACTATAACACATTCATGCAACATATTTTTGTGATTTAATGGTTGCAAGCTTAGATGGAAATCACAAACTAGAGTTGTAGGATATTCACTGAGTTCCTCTGCTGTTGTTTCAGCATCTCTGCTGTTTTCAGTGTGAGAAAACAACACTAAAGTCTTCAATTACCCTGGTGCCATCAGAGTGTTGTGGCCTGACAACCATCAACACCCCAAAATAAGACCCAATTTACACACACACACGCACACACACGCACACGCGCACACTCACACACACACACACACACACACACACACACACACACACACGCACAAGCACAAACTCTGAAAGATTTTCCCAACACAAACCACAACCATTCAATGGGAGGAGGAGGACAAGATGAATTACAGAGACAGAAATATCTGGCCTGTGGCAGCTTCAGGCTGCTACAACAACTCCTGATGGCATCGAGCAAAAACACACCAAAATACAGCTGTGTTCAACTCTGCACACGCAAAACCTACTGAAATAAAACAAGACAAATATATCTGATAAACAACAGAGACCAACAACCTGGAAACTAAAACGACACGTAGTAAGAAGGAATTGATTCTTTAGAGACATCTTGACATTAACATAATTCAACAACCAGTAGGTTCGGCTTGATGCAAATGTTAACTTTGTGTAACCATGAAAAAATAAGAAATGGTTATTCCTCCTGCATGACAACAAATAACGCAGCAAAATGATCTATAACAGAAAACAAAAATCTTAATCTGGTCTCCTGAAGGTTAGAAAGTGGTAAAGAAAATTGTTGTTTTCGCTAAACAGCACTCTGAAAGCCACAAGAATAAAGTTACGGTCATGCAAAACAGGTTCTCCCTGTGTAAATGTGAGAAAATGTGAAATTTATGAGGAAAAATGTCTCTAAACAAAAGGGATAAATAACAAATCTGCACATTAGCTGGTCCTGTAGTAATTAATTTTTTTTTGTTTTCTGTGTAGCTTGAACACTCAATCCTGACAACAGATTTTCACCCCATTACATCAAACTTTATGAAAATCAACATGGCAAACAAAATGCATAAATACAACAAAAACAGAAAGAAACCATTGACAGCTATTTTTTTTAAATAAAACCACAGTGAATGTTTTTTCCTAATCGAGGTTTTAATACATTTTGGTTAGAATTACAACTAAAGACCTCCAGCATTCTTCTCTTGTAACGGCCCTCTATTAATACCATAGATGCTGTGAGAAAACACTGACCTTGCACTACTTACACCCCCACTCCCACTGCTTCCTGTCCCCAGATCATACCCCCTCTGCTTGAATCCAAACAAACACGTTTAGTAGCCATTTGCTACAAATTTGCTAATCTAATTTATTTGTAATTTAAATTGCAAACAGTTGAGCAAACAGAAGCTGCAGACAGTTTTTATTCCGACATTAAATTCAGAAAATTATGATGTCACGTCGAGGCCAGAAGTACATCAAACTCTGGTTTGTGTCACTGAAACATTCATTAAAAAGGGAAAACAATACAGATACTAATGAAAAAACAACAACAGCAGCAGTTCATTTTAAACAAATCAGTGAAAGAAAACAAAAAATAAAGTTACTCACCGGAGGTTGGAGTCCACCTTCTTCTCTGTCCAAACTCCCTCTGGAACTTCTCGTGTCTGGTTTCTAAACAAACACAAGCCTTATCGTTAGAAGCGTTATGTAATTTACCCACAGAACTGCACTAAAACTGAACAATTTGGTTTGTTGTAAAAGATCGGAGCCACGTGACCTAAAAGTGTAAAAATATTGTTTTATGAGATTTTCTCCATGTTGTGGTTTACTGCTAGCACCAGCCCTCTTTTTTACAACGGTGTAGCTTAAGGTGCAAACACTTTACTTTACTCTGCTGCTATGACTGACTGAAGATTATTCTGATGAGGATTTAACTCTCTGCCTGCAGCACATGTAATTCATTCAAAATAACTTAAATCAAAACAGAGCTATACAGGATCTTAAATGAAAAGCTCCTTTCCGTTTTTACTTCAAAATATCTGCAACCAAATCAACAGAAAAAAATCTAACCAGTTGCCCTCCTACACGTCTCATACCAGTTTTCCAAGGCAGGACTTGAAGACCAGCATCGCCATTAAGTTCATCAAAGTTGCCTGATGAGTCGTTTGAGATGTCTTATCCTCCGCTTTTACCGAATCGGTCTGCCTCTATCTAAACGTTCTCTTCCTTTCAACTCGCCTGTCTGTGCCAGCAGCTTCATGAGATCCAACTCCAATTTTCTGCTTTTCCTGCCTTAAATCTGACTAAAACATAGAGAGAAGGGAGGAGAAGAGGAGGAGGGATACACTGCCAACCAGCTGTCATGATACAGTTCCCCCCTTTTCTCCTCCCCATCTCATTGAAGTAACAGTGTGATAGAAACCAGCCAGTCTACGACAAACACTTTCACATGTGCGCACTCCAACACACCCACTTAATGTCTCCTTGGTTTTTCAGTAATCTTGTGTGTTGTTAGTTAGTGGTTATGGGTCAAAGACTGTTGATGGGGCAGTCAAATCTGTAAGCCTATCATTAAGCCTGGAATTCACATAGGCCACACCTGCCTCTAAACTCACACACACACACACCGACAATGAAATGCTTCTTCCAAAACTCCAGACAGATACTTCAATCAATGTTCACAGAAAAATGCCTGAAAGATCAAAACGTCCCTCCCTTCTGAGAACCATGCCTTTCTGTTAGATAGTCTAGTATCTATAAGAACAAACAGCAGAACCCTGAGCAAATCAGCATGTTTTGGTGTCTGGCAACGTAGAACTGTGAGCGGCAAAACAAAGGTTCCTGTTGAAAACTTGGGTGGCCACGTCAAACTCTACGATGGCTGCAGCCTTATAAGTCTGTCCGCTTGTGAGATAAAAACTTGAAAAATAAGCGAGGTGCCGACTGCCATTTTGGTGTGCGGCTGAATCTTGGCGTGAGAAAGGTCAATGTCAAAAATTGGGCTGCCAAGTCAAAATACAAGATGGCTGCTGCCATATATGTTTTTGTGCAAAGATTGTGATCTGGATAATTTGAAAAATAAGTAACGTGCACACTTCCATTTTGGTGTGTGTCTGCATCTAAGTGTAAGCAAGGTCACTATCTGAAATTGGGTTGCAAAGTGAGAAAACTAACTAAATACTTTTTAAACACCACAACTGAAACCAGTAAATGCAAAAATCATTACTGTATAACGACATCAAGCATTTCTTTATGGGTAAGACAATTACATTAATGAGCTGATGTTTAAGAACTGACACAGCAATAACCTTAACATGATTAAACTAATAAATTAACAAAATGATGGTATAAAGCTCAAATCAACTTTAAAACAAATAATGCATCAACTCGGCAAGACATCTGTGATAAATGTAGCATGCACAGCACCATACTAAATATGCATCGCCAATACACCAAAGGTGTTAAATTGTATTTTTCACTACATTCTTGTGCCAGTAAATTATTCCAACTATGCAGATAAAACGTATCTTGATGTTTATTTGATGCTGAAACCCTTACCAGTATTTCAATTAAATGTAGCATACAGCACCATACTAAATATGCATCGCCAATACACCAAAGGTGTTAAATTGTATTTTTCACTACATTCTTGTGCCAGTAAATTATTCCAACTATGCAGATAAAACGTATCTTGATGTTTATTTGATGCTGAAACCCTTACCAGTATTTCAATTAAATGTACTTTTAGCTGTAAAATACAAACGATTAATTTTATCATTCTGAATTACTTAAAAACATAAATCACATCAAGCTGATAAACTGCACTACACTTTTATCAAAGTCACATTAAAAGAAGACATTGTTCTTTTTGTGTTTTGTTACGTAGATAAAATCTTAGGAACTTTTATCTGTTCAGTAGTCCCTCGTTTCGCACACAGTTTAGGGGCCACGACAAGTGAAAAACCGCAAAGTAGGGATAGTAGTACAAATAGTAGTAGTGGTAGTAGTTTATTGTAGTATTTATATATATTAAGGCTTTATAAACCCTGCCCACACTCTTACAATATTATAAACAATGTTTCTAAACTCTAAACATTCTAAAAAAGCAAAGAATGTCATGATCTCTGCTCTATGCCAGCCCACTTCTCCGCTGCAATCACACTCATCATCTTTTCCCAATCTCCCTCCTTCTGTGTAAATAAACACTTTAAATTTAAATACGGTTTGTTTATTTAAAACATTGCATTATTTAAATTTAAAGTGTAGAGAAAAGAAGCGCAGCAGGACATCAAAGAGCTAACCTTTTATGCAGCTCTGCAGCACGGAACAGAAATGTACTTCTTGATCAATTACACTTCAACAACTGAACATAGAAGTTCTAAAAATAATAAAAAATAACTTTTAACATTTTTATATTTTGTGATTATGATGATTTTACGATGTGATATACTTTGAATTTTTAGTTGGAAGACAAAAGTCGATGGGTGCAGCTGGACAGCAAAGGGTTAACCCTTCACAAAGCTGCTTCACGCTGCACGGAGGAGAAATGTGTGTGGCAGAGTGCCGTAGGTGGCTGAGAGCAGAGATCATGACACAACAGGAGGCAGCTTCTCCCTGCACCCAATGATTTAGCAGGTGCTAAATCATTTACAATGTATTTAAAATAAACAATCCATGCCACTCTTGCGGCTCATCCATCAATCAGCCCGTTGTGTGTCATGTCCAATCTTACTTTGAAAAACCGCAAAAGAGCAAGTCCGCGAAAGTCGAACCGCAAAGTAGCGCGGGACTACTGTACCAGACTAACGAGCTAACGGCTAGTTATAGAGACATCAAGACCAAAGTAAATTGCTGCCACCCTCAAATAAGTCCAATCTTAAAAGTTTCAAAGCGTCTCATGTAAACATATTTTTCTAAATGGATGTCACGTTTTCTGTCCCTCCCTGCCACAGTTTATGTCCTCATGTGTTGTTTTTCTCCTGCTCTAGTTCAAGCTCTGCTCCTGTCACCCTGCGCCAAGCCCACTCTGCTCCACCACAGTAATCAGCCTTGATCTCATGCACCTGTTCTGCTCCCTATTTAAGCCTAAAGCCGGGTTCCCACCAAACCCGTCTTGCTCTTGAGCAGCAAAAACGCTCCCGACGCGCGGTGTTGGCAGCTTGTCAACAGACGTCTTCAGACGCGTTCGGTGTGAACAGACATCTCTGTTCACACCGAACGCGTCTGAAGACGCGCAGTGGGAGGAGCGTCTTGGTCCTTTTCCGGTCGGGTTTGTTTTTTCACCCGACAAGTGTTAGCAGTATGCCACAGTATTTAGGTGACTATTGTCTACCGAATCTTAGAACAATAAACCAATAATACCAAAAAAAGTGCCTAACTAGTATTAAATTTCAAAAGTGTATGTGTGTAACATGATCGATTTAAAATCTACAAATAATGTATTTGCTCAGTCAACTCAGTGCATGTATACATATGGATATGTACATACACATTCCAAAATACATTTATTAAATCTGTAACTATATGTATGTCCCGTCGTCGTTGCGTCATCACATAGCAGAGTCTCTCCCGATTGGTTGCTGCTACGCGGCGAGCAGCTAAAATAGGTCAAAGTTCAATTTGTTGAACTCGAGCAGTGGCTGCTCTGAACGTGCCGCATGCACGGAAAAAGAACTACCGCACCCTGCCGCGCTGCTCAAACTGCTCAAAACGCGTCGCATGACGCTGTGCCGCTCCTCGATGCACGGCCACCATAGACTTTGCATGTAAACTGGCTGCTTTGGCCGCTCAAAACGCGTTTGGTGTGTACCCGGCTTAATGCTCTCACTCACTTGTTGCCAGATTATCGAAAGTCTTGTGATTGTAGATGTCCAGCATCCATGCCCTAGTCTTGTCTACCTGTCTTGTTTTGACCCCACGCCTGTCTTCTGGATTCCTAGCCTTGCCTGACCCTTGCCTGATTTGATTCTACTTTCTAACCACAGTACATACTCTATTATTATTATGACTACGCCTCACGGATCACGTTTTGGATTTGTCTTTGGATTTCTACTCTACGGTTCTTGACCCCCGCTTGTTCTACTGGACTTGGTCCCTGAACAACCCTTAAAACTGTGCCCTGCATAATCCTCTCTCTCTGCTGCTTAATGCTCTCACTCACTTGTTGCCAGATTATCGAAAGTCTTGTGATTGTAATGTCCAGCATCCATGCCCTAGTCTTGTCTACCTGTCTTGTTTTGACCCCACGCCTGTCTTCTGGATTCCTGCTCACAGTATAGGACGTCAGCCTCACCAGCTCTCTTAAGGATCCCCACTCTTACTCAACTGTGAATGTTAGTGACTGCCTCTATAAACCCCTGAGCCTTCATAGTAAAGCCAAATTTACTGATCTTCCTATCTCTACAGATTGAACCCATTCCCGGACCCAGACCTCCACCAGCTGCAATATTTCAATAAATTAATTAAACCATTCCTGTTATCCTGTGTTGTGTATGAATCCTAAAACCCAATCTTGTCAATGAATGGATATTTACATACATTTTCTGTCTGTTTGCGCAAATGTCGACAGTTGCAACTGGCTGGAGCAGGAATATAACATGTTTGCTGGAATATTCATGTAGTGTGAAATATGTGTAGAACACTGGTCATAGCAGCTGGTTTGAGGTGGTTAATTGAGATGCTGGACTCCACCCCATCAACTTTCTCTTCTGTGAGGGGTGACGATTTTCAGATCGTTCTTTAAACTCCAATGTCAACATAAATGTGTAATGTAGACAAAATTTAACTCACTAACCTTCAACAAAACAATACAGTGTATTGAATAAGTAGTACTGTAGTCCCTCAATACTTTGCGGTTTGACTTTCGACTCACTCTTTCGTGGGTTTTCAATGTAAGATTGTACTAAAACAAAAGAGAGTGGTTGAGTGAGGCTCACTCAGGTATTAGACAGACCCCCGTCCTCTCCTTTCTCATTCCGAGGCTGTCGGTCACAGCAGAGAAAGCGAAAGGAGGGAGCAGGAGTGGGGTCTCTTTCTCCATCGTGTCCCAGAGACACACAACAGGCAGGTGCGCAACAGACAGTCTCAGAAAAAGAAAGGCGGGTGCGGGAGTAGTCTGCCTTACACCTGAGTGAGCCACACGAGTGGAATGGATTGTATATTTAAAATAATCCAGCGCGACCCGAAACAAGCCTTTGGGTACGAGAGCAGGAACAAGAATGCTGGATACTTCAGGCATGAGGTGATCAGAAAATCTGGCAGGGAGGCAGAGACTGGGGAGCGGTTAAGAAACGCAGCGAGCAGGTGCACCAGGAGGGAGATGGGGAGTGACACAGGTGTTGAGCACGAGTGTGATTGCGGTGAAAAAGTGGGTGTGGCAGGTGGCAGAGAGGGGAGCTCATGACACGCTGTGCTCTTTCAGAGTGTTTAGAACATTATTAAGAGCATTGCAAGAGTATAGGAAGGGTTTATAAAGCCTTAAATATATATAAATACTAAAATAAATATAAAATTCTTACTTAGCAGATTTCACTTATCGTGGGGGTGTCTGGAAGGTAACTCCCTCGATAAGTGAGGGAATAAATTATACGGGATCTAGACTAGGAACTCACACTAGTGCACATAAAACTGATAAAATAATAACTGAATGTATTTTTTCTTATAAAATACCTTTGTTTCTTTTCTGGTTTTGTTGTGAAAACTTGGGTGTCAATTCTTCTTGTGCACATTTTCCTACAACATGCCCAATTTAAATGCACAGTTACAGTCTTTGTATTGACCTGGTATCAGCTGTGTCAGACTCAGAGGTGAATTTGTGTGTGCTGCATTTGTTACCAGCAGCCTTTCCTCCTGTTCCAGCCACCTCTGATCCTCCTCCATCTGCTGCTGTTGTATCATCAGCTGTTCCTCCATTAACAGGCACTGCTGGCCTACACACTGCTGCATGTCTACTTCACTGTCCTACGCACGCACACGCACAAAACACGGAACAAAAGACAAACACAGCAAAACATGCATGCGCACAACACAAAAAATAAAATAAAAAATACACACGAAGAGAACGTGCACACGCTCACAGACAAGAAATAAAGACAGATGGGCACCAGACTGATGATAAGCGGAACTGAAAAGGTAAATGCACACAAACTCAAAATAATAAATGGTAATATAGTGTGGATTTTCTCCAGAATGTATGTGAACATACATAACTTTTTTTGCATTTAACTTTTTTTTTTAAATTTATTAAGAACTAAGCATACAAATTAGACAAAAACCCTCTGTTATAAAAGTAAACATGGTCTCTTACCTCCCATAGTGCCATGTCTGCTCCATGGGGCTGGGGAAGTTGCTGTGTGTGGGAGTGTGCGTGCACATGGTGGCGGGGGTGTGTGTGTGCATGGTGTGTGTCCACCATGGCAGTTGGTGGTGGGTACATGGCACTGGGCACAGACGGGAGAGTGTAAGGACCTGGATACCCTGCCATCTAAACACCAGAGGGAAGAAAAGGACAAACACTTGATACTCTGTAATCTGGTTTATTTTAACACTTTGTATTATTTGCATCAAGTACAATTGTAGTAGACGACTAAAGAGTTTTGTCTTCACACCTGATAGTGTCCAGGATGCTGCGAATTTGGATAGAAACCTTCACTGGAACGGGGACTGGGATAGCCAGGTCTACTTGGCTGTAAAAAAAAGGAGAGAAAAAAAAGTAAAATAAAAACAGTTAGGAAATGACAAGCAATTAAGCAACGATGTTGAACCATATTTTTCCTGAATTACACATCAAAAGACGAGCCATTCAGACAATCATCACACAAACCCCATGAAACTGTTTGTGTGGCAATGTTAGCGGTCAGTCAAAATAGGGAACACTCACAAGGCCGCAAATCCAGCAGGCTGTTAGTTGAACTGATACCAAACAATGTTGCTGAGGACCAACACCAAATCAACCAACAACACTTGTATAATCTCATGTTACACATATAACACAAATATTGTATAGTTTGTTTGCTTCCAGTTTATCAAATATTTTCTAATCACAAATACACAGTTGGAATATTAAATATTAAATATTTGTATTCTTTGTCTTCCTGTATAAATCAGTGTCTTTGTATTTAATGTGTTGTCCTAATTAAAAATTATTTTGTAATGTAATATATTGAGAGTTTGCTTCCAATCAGCCAGATTGTCTCATCTTTTCAAGAGGTTTTGATCAACAGTTATTCAGACTTTCTGAAGGTCTTTCAAAGTTTCTCTTTGGTCTTTGGCTACCTTTCAGCTAACTTCCTGTGCAGTCCTTGAACTTGACCACGACAGCAATGTGTGCTTTTAAAAGAGGGAAAAAGTGGACAGAAAGAAGACAAAAGCAAAACAAAGGAAAGACTAAAAATAATTTACAGCCAGTGAGTCAAATAAAGAAACAGGTAAAAATCCAGCTAAGGCCTGAAACAGGAGAGATACATCATCATTCAGGTCTACAGCAGGGGTGCCCAAACTTTTTCCCAGAGAGGGCCAACATGAAAATCTATCAGGGGGCTGCGAACCAAATGCAATTATATAATACACAAAATGCAAATACTTCTTTAAGTAAAGCCCTTTATTTTTTATACAGTTATTTAACCTTCATTTCCATATAAAGAACATTACAGAACAAACATATAAGTCATGTATAGGCAATTAAAACAAATATCTAAATTTCAGTACAATTATATGTTGTGCAAAATGCAAAAAAGTGCATATCCAACATCAAAACAGCTTAGCAGCAACAATAATATGGTATACATGTAGTGAGAAACATGAAGCTGGTCTTTTGTTTTTTGTTTTTCAGTCTCTCAGTATGAGGCTGACTCAATGAGAGGTTCTGTAGGTGTGGGTCAGTCAGAGTGCTTCAGAGCCTGGACTTCTTCAGGTTATGTTCACAGATGTAAGTGCTGCCAAACAATGATAACATCACCTGTGCGTGCTTTCTAATGATTGGGCACCTTTCTGATGAGACGTATGTAGAAATCTTTGAGGTTTAGTGACGTTAATTTATTCCTTAGCCCACCAAAACTCAATGAGCTCCATCTGAATGGGATTGGGCACTGAGTCCACACTTATGTTGAATGAATGGGAAAACAGCTCCATGTCAACCACTTTTCCACAAGTCTTCAAACTCAAATTCCTGGTCCAGGTTCCTGAGAAGTGCTGAATGTTCAGGCAGTCTCTACCTCCCCAGTTTGACTTCTCTCAGACTGGGGAAGTGTGCAAGGTTTCCTGAGAAGTGAAAAGGCTGCTAAGACCTCAAGCAACAACACAATAGCCGTAACAAATATTGCAACATAAATATTGTTTTTATGTACAGTGTACTTGAAAGAATTTGCAGCAATCCAGTCCTTTTTGTCTTTAGCCCAGGCAAGACGCTTCTGATGCTGTCTCTTGTTCAAGAGTAGCTTGACACAAGGAATGCGACTGCTGAAACCCATGTCTTGCACACGTCTGTGCGTGGTGGTTCTTGAAGCACTGACTCCAGCTGCAGTCCACTCTTTGTGATTCTCCCCACATTTTGGAATGGGTTTTGTTTCACAATCCTCTCAAGGGTGCGGTTATCCCTATTTCTTGTACACTTTTTTTCTACCACATCTTTTCCTTCCCTTCGTTTCTCTTTTAATGTGCTTGGACACAGAGCTCTGTGAACAGTCAGCCTCTTTAGCAATGACCTTGTGTCTTGCCCTCCTTGCACAAGGTGTCAATGGTTGTCTTTTGGACAACTGTCAAGTCAGCAGGCTTCCCCATGATTGTGTAGCCTACAGAACTAGACTGAACGACCATTTAAAGGCCTTTGCAGGTATTTTGAGATAATTAGCTGATTAGACTGTGGCACCAGGTGTCTTCAATTTTGAACCATTTCACAACATTCTAATTATCTGAAATACTGAATTTGGGGTATTCATTAGTTCTCAGTTATAATCATCAATACTCAAATAAATAAACATTTGAAATATACTGTATCAGTTTGTGTGTAATGAATTAATATAATATACAAGTTTCACTTTTTGAATGGAATTACAGAAATAAATCAACGTTTTCATGATATTCTAATTTTATGATCAGCACCTGTATAATGTTTCGTTCCACCTCATGTACCACATGTGTGAATGACAATAAAAAAAGTGAATCCTTGACAGATGTAGACAGAGTAGCTACAACTTCAACTAGAAGGACTTTACAAGGTTTAACAGGTTAGTGATGGCTCATTCCCTTGAAGCTGAATATTGAGGTGTTGAAGTTTCAGGAGTGATTTGTGACAAAAGGGTGTCAGCAAAGGTCAAAGGAAAAGTTTACAAGACAGTGGTGAGACCAGCTATGTTGTATGGTCTGGAGACAGTGGCATTGACAAAAAGACAGGAGAAAGAACTGGAAGTGGCAGAAATGAAGATGCTGAGGTTCTCCTTAGGAGTGACAAGGATGGATAAGATCAGGAATGAGATCATCAGAGGTACAGCACATGTTGAACAACTGGGAGATAAAGTTAGGGAGGCCAGACTGAGATGGTTTGGACATGTCCAGAGGAGGGACAGTGGGTATATTGGTAGAAGGATGTTAGAAATGCAGCTGCCAGGAAAAAGACAAAGAGGGAGACCAAAGAGGAGATATATGGATGCAGTTAGAGAGGACATGGAGGTAGTTGGAGTGAGGACAGAGGATGCAGAGGACAGAGTGAGGTGGAGGAGGATGACTCGCTGTGGCGACCCCTAAAAAGGGAAAAGCCGAAAGAAGAAGAAGAAGAAGAAGAAGAGCAGGTCAATGATGTCCACCATAAAATCCATGTCACAAAACTCTTTGTCATTTTTAGGGGCAGATGTGGCTGAGTGGTTAGAGCAGTCATCCTCCAGTGGGAGAACTGGGGATTCTATTCCACCAGCAATCACATGATGAAGTGTCCCTGGGCAAGACACTGAACCCCTCATTGCCTCCAATGTGTGTCTCATTGGTGTATGAATGTGATCTAAAACACACAGCACAGGATTCACAGCAACAACTCTACCTATCTTGAATTGCCCCCTTAGCGCGTTTTGGTCGCAGAGCCAGACCACATCGCCGACAGTAACATTCCTTTCAGCAGTCTCTATACAGAAGAATGATTTGTTCAAATCTGAGCAAACTGACTGAATATGGATAGAAACTATTTAACTTAAAACAAATAAATAAATGCATAAATCAAAACTTTCATTTGAAACGATCAGGTAGTAGACCCAAAATAAGCAGAAATGCAGCTCAAGAAACATTGTGAAAGACCTTCAGAAAGCTTGAAAAACTACCAACAGAGACCACTTTGAAAGAAACTCTTGACTCTAGACCATGGTTCCTCGATTCTGGTCTTCAAGGACCAATATCCTGCAATGCTTTAGATGGTTCTCTGCTCCAACACAGCTAATTTGATTCATCCAGATGTCCACAGAACACAATTCAGCCAATAAATCAGGTGTTTTGGAGCAGGGAAACAAAACAAACATACAGGATAATGGTCTTTAAGGACCAAGTTTGGACACCTCTGCTCTAGAATTTTTAATACAGTGCAACAAAAAATTCTGATGTTTTTTTCTGGCCAAAAAAATTAAAGTTTACTTGTCATCAGTGTGCTTGATATTAGGTATTTTCAGCTAAAAACAGGATTGTGTGGTTGAGATGAAACTGATCAAAGTTTATGAAAATGTTTTTCCTTTTTGAGGTTTTGTTTCTCTAAATGATCCAACATAGAAGTAATTTTTACACAACAGTATAGCACCTTCTACCTTCCACAGTCTCTCATAGTAGCTTTCTCTGGACCACACCTTTGACGACAAGACCGACACACAAAGTCACACAGGGAGGGAGACAGAAAAAGAAAAACAACAAGGAATAAAAGGAGACAAGAAAAAAGGTAAAGGGAAAAAAGTAGGAAAAAGAAAAAAGATCAAAGAAAAGCAGACAAGACAAAAAAAAAAACAAGACAAACTACGGTAGTTTTGAGCATTTAGACACAAAAACAAGGTCTGATACCATGACTGTAGACAAACGCACACATGTAATTATACAAGTACTGTAGGTAAAGTTTATTTGTAGCACCTTTCCTAGATATATCGCAAAGTGCTTTACAATAAATAAATAAAAAACTGTATACATAAAACCAAAAATATGCATAAACATCTATACACGACACGTACAAACAAACATATACAAGTAAAACTGGGTTAATGTGTAGAACACAAAAATATAAAAATAACAACTAACTAAAACCTAAAAAAAATGTACAGTAATGGTCAGTCCTAAGGGAGGTTAAGTTCTCCCAAGAATGGTGGTTTAAAAACAGAAATACAAATATGATGAGAAAAGGCTGATTGTAAGAATGAATGACCCAATACATAACCAAATGGTTTTAAATACAATAAAGGTTAAAATAAATATATAAAAAACAAGATCCTAAGGCCAGTCGATATCAGTGTAGGGGCCAAGCTCTCTCATTTGCCAGCAAATTAAAGATTTCATGTAGTCTACACCTGATTGTGTGAATCAGTTCTTTTTCTACGGCATTGTCCTTAAACGCATCATTAAGATTAGGCATAGCATTTTTAGTGAGCTGCAGGGGCAGAAGGTATAATTGGGACAAAAATGGGTGGACTTTTTCAGGTTGTGTTCAGATAGGTTGTTCGTTGGTTGCTTGTTTAAAGTTGGACTGGTGTTTATGTTCATGTTGTTGTTTTCACTGTTAAAAAATGGAACCATAAGTCAGCTGTTAAAAAGACTTATATAAAGAGAAAAGCATGCTCTTCGTAGCGAGCATCAGAACTTAGAAATTGAACTTGAGCTGACTTAATCAAAATGCATTGTTATGGTGTCCTTGCATGTAAATTGTGAGTGGCACCATGATACAATCCAAACTAAAGACCCAACATTATTGGTCACATTTCACCACTGAGCACAGTATAGAGTAAGAACTCTAAAAATGGGATCATATTATGGACACTTACTGGTGTAAAGGTTAAAAGTACTTATTGCAAAGTCATTAAACAGGGCAAAAGTATTAATAATTATTATTATTTTTAATCTGCACAATAAGTAAGCAAAATTTGTATCAGAATGCCAATTAGCACATACGTACACTGTTTACCTATGGAAACAGACAAAGTGACTGAAAATGGGTCAAACCATACGCTTACTGGTCTAGCAGAAGTTTTACAACAGCTGGGCATGCTTGAATCCCAAGCTCTGTATTTATGGTACCCTGCTTGATCCCTGATATTTATTCTTGACAGTTGTCTTACTTAATGTTTCTTTTTTCTTAGGTGTTTGGCAAAAGATGCACTCCTATAATTCCATGTCAATGTTTTCTTTTAGTTTCTACGCTTTTCTAGCCTGGTTGTAACCAGACCCTGTCCTTCACTTCGCTTCGTACTAGGGTCTGGACTTTTCCCATTGAAAAACGTTTCTTGCTGGAGGCGTGGCCTCTGCTGAGGAACAAAACCATTGGATATTTTGAACAGGGAAAGCATTCTGCTCCCTCCCCTCAGAGCCACCCCCCGTGCTCTGGTGAACTTGACTGACAGCTGCTCCGCCTCTTGCAGCGTTTCTCTCGCTGCGCAAACTCAGTGTTTATATGTTATAAAACGTTTTAATACAATAAAATCAAACCATGGATCGCTGGTCCAGCTCACCAAAAGACCAGAAAATCTGCAGGGACTCGGTCAGCAACTAAAACCCGAGTTTAATTCTCGTGACAACCTGAGGCATTTCCGTGTTCATTTTACTCAGCAGGAGGGTGGAGGAGAAGGAGGACGAGGGAGCGATTACTTGACTTTTGGGAGAAAAAAAACAAAAAACTCCAGATAAGGGATTAAGCAGGGGAAATTAATAAATTTGTGTCACATATAAAACAGTTCTGCATCGCTTTGCATCGCTTTGAATGATGCCGTGCTCTGGTGAACTTGACTGACAGCTGCTCCGCCTCTTGCAGCGTTTCTCTCGCTGCGCAAATTCTGTGTTTATATGTTATAAAACGTTTTAATACAATAAAATCAAACCATGGATCGCTGGTCCAGCTCACCAAAACACCAGAAAATCTGATGGGACTCGGTCAGCAACTAAAACCCGAGTTTAATTCTCGTGACAACCTGAGGCATTTCCGTGTTCATTTTACTCAGCAGGAGGGTGGAGGAGAAGGAGGACGAGGGAGCGATTACTTAACTTTTGGGGGAAAAACAAAAGAAAACTCCAGATAAGGGATTAAGAAGGGGAAATTAATAAATTTGTGTCACATATAAAACAATCCTGCATCGCTTTGCATCGCTTTGAATGAGAACATGCCGCTGCTCGCTGACTGAGCGCTGGACGCTGCGCGCTGGGACTGGTGGGGGCGTGGGTTAGGGTCCAAAACTCCACCCCTTCTGTTCTCTGATTGGTCCGAACAAAAATCTACCGGAGAAATCCTTGTGGGTGGGTGAAGTCCCAGACGTGCAGTGAAGGGAAATGAGAATTGAGCGGAGCTGTGCAGGAATGGCGAGGGCCAGGCTAACGCTTTTCTGTTTTCTGTTTACCTGAAGGTAACAGATTGCCTTAAATTGATGAATCACATAATCCAAGTTTTTAGGTAAATCCGTCTTTACACTGAGTGAAGAACACATTTTTGAATCATATTTTATGTAGCTGTGAAACTACTGTAGTAAATGCTGTCAAAAAGCAACGTTTGATATAGTTCCAGAAAACTGATTTTATGTTTGGTCTCATATTTTGCAATGAGTACAATGAGTACCTTTAACTTGTGCCTTCAAACTGCAGACTTGCTTCTTTTAGACTACATATTAAAATATTGAATTTACGAGATGCACAATCTTGTAAATTGCCAGAGCTACTCTGAAGGTTTTCTTTTCATCTGTAGTCCCTGAATAAGTGTTACAGTTTAATACAAAAATATATAAAGTGAGGATTAAAGATTTTGGAAACAAAACAGGTTTTGAGTCTATCCAGAACACTGGTATTTGTGGGATTGTTTTAGAAAACAACTTTTTTTTTTAATTTTTATTAGCTAACTTGTGAGATAATGCTGGCTTTGTATGAATGTGTGCTTGAGTAAAGCCTGAGTCAGATGTTGAAGCTGCATTTTTATTTTTCGACTGTCCTCTTCTGTAGGGGTCACCATAGTGAGAAAACTTGCATTAAAAAATTGGCAAATGTTTTGTGCAAGCGTAAAACATGACCTTCCTGACACAACCTGGGCTGGAATTCACATCCTCAGGATTACAACACCATGGCACTGAGCACTGGAATACCACAGTTCTTTAAAGCCAGAATCAGAGGTCATAAAAAAAAAAAAATACAATCTTTAAATAACGTCTTAAAGACCAAATAAACCTTTCTCAATAAACTTATAGGCAAATGGACTGATTTCTTTAGATTTTCTGTTTAATACAACTATAGTTTTAACAACTGTTTCTTGTTTTGTTTAGGTGCAATAACCCAAATAAAATGTAAAACCAACAAAAAAGTGTAGGTCATTTCATATGGTCAATATGTGCTGTCACCATATCACTGGTTGGTAAAGGACAAAAACCCAAATATTACTGTCTCAAGTAAAGGTTTAAATATTGAAGTTTCAGTAACAACTAACAATTGCATTTCTGACTTTGACTTTGTAAATTTAATTTATTACCATACCATACCATACCATTTTATTTATAAAGCACTTTAAACAGGAACAAGTCCACACAAAGTGCTGGACAAACAAACACGCAACAGGCAACACAGACAATGAAGTACAACACGAAAAACATAAAAACATTGCAGATCATAAATAAAACGATCCAATACAAATCAGCTGGCATTGAAAGCGATGGAGTAGTAGTGAGTTTTTAACCGGGATTTGAAAACCGAGAGGGAGGGGGCCTGTTTGATGAGCAGCGGTAACTCGTTCCAGAGTCTTGGGCCTGCTACAGAGAAAGCCCTGTCACCCCTGCGCTTAAGGCGAGTTTCTGGAACTATTAAGAGTACCTGATCCTCTGACCTCAAAGCACGTGGAGGGACATATGGGTGTATCAGATCCGAGAGATAGGCGGGGGCGAGACTGTTCAGCGATTTGTAGACATACATGAGAATTTTGAATTATTAGTATATTATTATTATTAGTATATTAATTAACACAACGGGGACAGCAAAATGTTAAATAATTGACATTCTTAGTTCTGTTAATTTTTTATTTTAAAACCAAGCACTGGATATTTTTTAAAGAATTAAAAAAAAAAGGTTGATGTTTTATGGTTAAGACACACAGATTTGATCTTGTTAGCAGTAAACAGGTTAGCAGAGTTGAGCAGCACACCACCTGCCTGGAAAGGTCCGGACATGGGTCCTTCTGAGTAAGGAACGGAAAAAGGGGTGGAGGTAGTTACAGGAACGCTGGGCAATAAATTGGATGAGTGAGGGTTGGTGAAGGACAGATTAGAGGCTGGGTGCATTGCAAGCACTTTATCAGAGTATAGAGGGGAGAGGGTGGGCCTCAAAAATGGCTGCACAGCAGGGTGTTTGGTCTGGGAGTCAAAATTTCCAGTTTGGGGTGGGGCACTGGGATTAGGCTGGCTGTCGGGATGAAAAGTGTACGGCAGCTGGTTTTCAGGATTAGAATTTGACTTGGTTCGGATCGTTTTTAGAGGAAGAAGACAAATATTTGACATGCTACTACTGGTAAATGGGTCCATGTTCAGAGTAGACTGGGAAATGAGTGGAGAGAAGAGCCAAGGATGTGGACTGGTGTCAATAGTTTGGACATTTGTCTTGTTGGGGCAGCTGCCAGTGGACAAGCTGCGAGAATATCTGTGAGGTAAAGAGCGAACTGTAGTCAGAGGCTGGCACAACAAGGAGGGATAAACTTTGGATTCAGGATCTAACTCTGTGTTGTGCTGAGACGGAGAACTGTTGTAACAAGTGGTGCTTTGAAAGGCTGGGTGAGGCTGACGACTGGCAGATAGAGAGAAGTGATGGGGACATGGTGGAGGTAGAGAAGAGAGCATAGGACTGGGTGGGAGAAAAGAAGTGTGGGATGATGATGAATGAGGATTTCCAATGCACAGGGAAAGCTGTGAGGCAAAATGTTGACTTTGAAGGCAATGATGAGGAGAGGGAGCAGAAACACAATCGAGACTGAAGGAGGGCTGCAGGGAAGGACGGCGGCTGGGCTGCAAACAGATACAAAGGCAAAGGAAGAACATACAGAAAAAACACGTCAAAAAAAGAAAAGGTGTGTGGTCAGGAAAGAAATGTATAAACCTAAATGCATATACAGTACTGTACTGTAGATAGGCCGTGAAGAAAGAAAAATATATCTGATTATTATTAGGTTCCCGTTTCATTTAATTATTTTTTTTCTGGTAATAAAATCCACCAACCATAGTTTTTTATACTATAACAGGAACCAGATTTACCACTGACCTATGTCTTAAAAACACTTCTAGTCTCTAAAGAGTTATCAGATGCTGACAGCAGGGGAACTGTGGCAATAAATCAGAGCGAAGCAGGGAGTAGCTGGAGCAACCAGCATGAAGGGCAGTACAAGTCAAGGTGGAGGAGAGATATATGAAAATGTATGTATCACAGGGTATGTTAAACATCCAGGTAAAATATTTATAGCAGGACAGAGATTGGCTGCAAAATTTAGGAAAAAAGTTAAAGTTTTGCATTTTTATTATCCACTATCATGGAAGGGAAGTGATACTGTAATTTCCTCAGTGTCTGTGTGCAAATGTTCATTTGTCTGCGAAATATGTAATGAACATAACAGATTTAAATGAAAATCTAAGAAGAAGGCAACTTTTGGAGATCGTTTTTTTCAAGGTGGCTGCCACAGCTAATCAACCTTAGCAAGCACATAACTGTCTATAACAGTTAATTTTTAGAAATACTGAGCTAAATGTTGATGTGGTAGCATATGCGAGCACACTTATTGAGCAACAATGTTGTTTAAAACGTTAGCATTACTTGTTGGCATCAACCCTGAATTTCTGTCATTTCATTAACCACTGGAAACATTTTAAAGAAAATATCCTAAAATAATTTTTTGATGTATGTTACAACTCAGCTTTTGGAGTCAACCCAAATCAAAATGGGTGCCACAGCTAATCATTCTTAGCAAACACAAAAACAACGATAATTTTGTCAGATTTACAAATGTTTCAGTGGTAGTAGATCAGAGTGGTACTCAACACACTCTCCATCGGTAACAGATCTCGTGAGATCTCACAATATCACATGAAATTGAACATAATGTTATTTACAAAGTTTGATCAAAATGACTAATACGTTGCCATTTCTCCTCATAAGTTGACACATCATTTGTCTTGGCAGCTTCAAATTTGTTGTAGAAAGTGTAGACCCGTTGAGAGGCCAATAAAATATTAACTGCTTGCAAAGAGAAAAGGGCATGGCCGAGGCTACTTGGCAAACTCGGGGGTGCCGCTGTTGGGTCATAACTGACCATAAATGACATTATACTTTGTTCTAGTTGGCCATCACAAAACTTGCCACATATTTAAAAGGGCGGCCGTGGCTTAGTGGTATTGGCAGTCGTCCCCCGATCGGAAGGTTGGCGGTTCGAATCCCGGTTCCCCACACCATGTGTCGTTGTGTCCTTGGGCAAGACACTTAACCCCGAGTTGCTCCCGGTAGGACTGGAAAGCACCTTGCATGGTAGTCTGCCGCTACCGGTGTATGAATGTGTGTAGCACTTTGAGATTTTCACTAATGAAAAGTGCGTTATAAATTGAATTCATTATTATTATTATTATTATTATTATTATTATTATTATTATTATTATTTAGACGTAATGTAAGATGCAAATAACCCATATATTATTGAATATAATGATACATTCATAATATATGCATGAAAAATTGGTTTGTGTTGCCTTTATCATTGTCAGTGCCATAGCGTTCATTGGGGAAAATAACCAGGTGTTCTAGTGCCTGGAGGAGTACTGTAAGTGAATTTCCCTTAGATTGCACAGAGAAATGGAGAGATGGGCCAGCAGCTGCCTCAGCTGGACATAAGCATGGTCTGGATTACACCTGGTGCATGGAGGCCCTTAATCACTGCTTGCAGTTTTAATTGTAACCCTGTGACAGAGAAAAGAGAGGGAATTGGAAATACCCTCTGTTCATCAGTCTGTCCATTCATCTGTCCATGTTGTGAGAATAACTAACTTCCATTTTGGTGTGTGGCTACACGAAGGTGTAAGAAAGGTTCCTTTTTAAAATTGGATTGCCACGTCAAAATCCAAGATGGCTGCCACCGCGAATGTCATTCATGTTGTGATAATAACATGAAAAATAATACAGGTACAGACTGCCATTTTAGTGTGTGGCTGCATCGAGACGAAAGAAAAGTTCCTTTCAAAAATAGGGTTGCCATGTTAAAATCCAAGATGGCTGCTTCCATATATGTAAATATGTTGAACAAATATGTATAACCTTGCAAACCGAATAACAAGCAATGTGCCCATTTTTATTTTGGTGTGTATTATTGTGTTTCAATATCGAAAACTGGATTGCCACATTAAAATCCACTATGGCTGTCACCACAGTACAGTATGTATACGTATACTACACAACCACTAATCACAGAGCTACCACAGCCTACATGTGTGGAGCAGCGGGCTACATTCTAGGGCGCCTAGGAGAGTGGATTAAGAGCCTTGCTCAAGGGCCCAGACTGGGGCAAATTAAGTGGAGGCAGGTGTAGTGGAATAGGTCCTCGTGTTTGACCTTCAATTACACCTTTTCACATCTCTCTGAAACTTTGAGTGTTACACTTTTCTTGAAGCTCTCAAGGAGACAAGTGGACACTATTTTGTTACATTTATTTGGAATTAAGAGACACAAATCAGAAGAGACTTTCTTTAATTTGTGTTAATTCAGAATTAATCAACACAATAACTTCAATATACTGTATTGATCGTGGTTTATGCTGTTAGAATATCAGTCACTTCTTCATATGAGGAATCAAAGCATCACCTGTTATGCATATGAACAGTATATTCTTAATATGTGTATTTTACTTAGCTGGTGTATTTTAAATATGCCAAAGTTAAGAGAACATGTCAGAATGATCTTCCAGACTTTGTTTTAAACTGTATGCTCTATGCAGAAGAACTATGTCTAAAGTTGATGAACAATCCGTTAGTATTTGTCTGCAATGTTTTGGGAACGAAGAAAAAGTCATAGACATAAGTTGTCTCCTGTCTCCTGTCCTTTCTAAAAACAATTACCGGGTAATCTGTTCTCAAACAGATTCCATGTTTTGTTCACACCTGCGTCTTCTGACGTACTATTTCTCTCTCCTGTCCTGTCTGCCCCTAGCAGTCACTCAGACTCGCTGACCTGCAAAATCACTCCCTTTCTCTAGTAAACAACCAATGAGCAGGAAGTATTTGACTGGGTCACATCCCCTTCTTAAAGGGACACTTCCTGTAGGCTCGTCAGAGTGAAACGGAGCAAAAGAGTAAAATCAGAGAAAAATGGAGCAGGAGTGAGTCAACTGTGAACTTGCTCTGTTTGAAGCGGATACGTCCAGCCATGAGTCAAAGGCCTGCGTCTTCAGCAAGGTTTAACAGCCAGCTCGCTGTAGAAACAATTTTGAGCTTCTAAGCTCAGAATACAATGTGTGCTCTCCAAGAGCACTTTTATTCTGAAAAGCCAACCAGGACGTGCGTTACTACGGTCCGAGTCTTGGCACACGTCTGGAGACGCTGAAGAACGGTAAACAGAACTGACCAACTGGACCGCGGGAGATTGACCATCTTCACGAGGTAACAAGTCGTCAAATGCTTGCCAAGTCGTACCGACGTTGTAACGGAGATCGGCCGGAGAGCTGCCATGCTTCCTGGTTAAAACACACCACTCTCTCCACCTTTCATTCATTTTCTTCCTCCTAAACTTTCTCCTCTTAAAGTTTATTTCTAAAAGTAAAACTGTAAGTTTGTGCCGCAGAAATAAGTTAATATAAGACCCATTAACTTGTGTTCTGTTGTTCCTATGTTTTAATCTGCTGAAAAGTTAGTTATAAGTTTTGATCGATCAATCTATGTAAATATGTTTTGATTGTAATTTGATGATGATTTGTTATTAAATGACTCTACCTCTGGTAGGTCAAACATAGTAACGTTTCCTGTCAAGTTACATTTCATCACTGAGTCACAGATTCATTGATATTAATCTGAAAAAGTGAGAACCCGTGAATTGATGGTAAGTTTGTGTCAGATAAAATCTACTCAAATCTATCATCTAAAATATAGATAAGTCAGCAAACTGATCAATATATCTATTTTATTACACAGGTGTGGGTGGGTCCTCCCACTTATTTAACTTTTTATGTAATGGCGGGATTCGAACCAGCAACCTCCTGACTACGGGCTCGCCTTTTCTAATGTTTGTGCCACAACCCCCACCTTAAACTGCTTAAAAATAAGGTTTATTCAAATGATTATGGTGGCCCTCGGGGTGGTTGGCGATCACGGTATCTATCGTGTACAAGGCCACCATTGGCCACCCCTTGGCTCCGCCGCTGTGCCTGTAGTGAATAAAACTGCTCCCTCCACTCACCATGATCATGATCTGTGCTGCATCAGACAAGCCCAAAGTACAAACAAGCAAACAAAAACACCTACAGCACCTCTGTTCTTATACACAGTGTAACTCCTACCCACTTGAACATTTTTCACCAGAAACCTTAAAGTTTACTTACATTTACTGTTCAATTCCAGTCCAGAAAAACACTCTTCTCAAAAACTACAAACATTCACTATTCAAATCCCTCAGTGAAGGAGGATATTGGCATACCGCTTGTAAATTATGTTTGCTAATGGAATATAAAATTAAAATTGTTGCCTTTCTGAAAAAGGTAATTTACCTGAGAAAAAAATAATAAAAAACTTTTTTTTTAAACTACCAAAAACATCTAAAACGATTTTCTAAGAATCCTGCATAGAAACACTAAAAACCTTTAACTTGTGTTTTAACCCCACGTCTGCTCCAATCCAACTTAGCACAAATTAACCCCCCCCCCCAAAAAAAAAAACGTGTACACTAAAGGAAAAATAAAGACATGTACAACTTAAAAAATATCATGTCAGACAAGTTAGCATCAACATTGTGACGTTTTCTTGTTACATTGGTAATTCAACAAGGTGGACAACACATGTGTAGTTCATGGACGAATATAAAAAAAGATGTAATATTGTTAAACATAACACAACAGATTTTAAACCCATTCATCCTCCGCTTGCTCCCAATTCGGGTTGCGGGGATTTTAAACCCATATACTGTATTCAAAACAGTCACTCACATGCACGCACACATGTAAACGAGTGTCTTACTTTTGGTGGTGCTTCATCCGACCCTCCAGAGTCCCAGGAGACAGTGACGTGCCTCCTCATCTCCATCCTGTTCCTCTCGTTCTGTTGGACCTTCTCCTCCTCCAATATCATGCTGGAAACAAAAAGAAAAAATTATTTTTATAACAAACGTCATTGAACACTGTAGGCTGTACATTATAAAACAGAGAATTGTGAAAGGTCAGTCTTTGATATGTTGTTTTTGGACAGGGTGGTTCATAACACACTCTTTTTAGAGACCCTCCTATCTCTTCCAAACAGAAAAATGTTGACTTTCGCAAAATCCATTTTACTTCAAGTAATAAGTAATTATAAGTAAAGCTGAAACATAAAACCCATGAGCACGTATGGACATTGTACAAAGGTAAAATTATCTCTCAAAATTGTTTAAAAAGTACAGAGAACTTAAACAGACCACCAGTATGACAGAATGACGTAAATGACTAGACTTTGATTTTTAGTCTTTGAAAAATCTGCAAACACTGTCCAGTCTAACTGGACATGTCTTTCCCAAATAGCCCTGCACCCCAACACAGATGGACACCTGACCCATTATTATTAAAGCTAAAACCATTTGAAAAACTTATTTCTGAACAAACTGATTTCATCCTCCAGACAACTACTACTTCAGGAATGTCATATGTCACGATATGGGAGGCACTAAAAGCATATTTTAGAGGCCAGATTATCTCATATGCATCTCGTAGAAAAAGAGAATAAGATGGACATCTTAGGAGTCGAGCCAACAAATCCCAAATACACTTTGGGATATGTTACTGATGTAAAGTGCGTTATAAATAAAAGTTATTATTATTATTACCGACTACAGACAAACAACTGGCCTTTAACACCTTATCTTTACAAGGAGTGGTAATTATTATTGCAAACAAAATCAGGATCAAATGCCTTCTGCTGCTTTGTCACTCTCTACAAATGTCAAATGCCAGAACCTTCATTTATTTTATAGATATACTTTTTATACTTTATACTTCGGGACAGTATTACACTCTATTTCATTTTTGGTGTTGGTGAAACTTTTTATACTTTTATACTACTATGGAAAACTACTATGAAAAAACTCAGGACAGTATTACACTCTATTTCATTTTATGATTATGTTTATTAAATGTTGGTGTTTTGGTGTTGGTGAAACTTTTTATACTTTTTTTACTACTATGAAAAACTACTATGCAAAAAACTCAGGACAGTACTAAACTTTTATTATTTCATTTTATGCTTGTTTATTAATTGTTTAGTGTTTAAATGGTTACTGTTGCACCGAGGGACTGAGAGAGAAATGCAATTTCAATCCTGTGTATGTCCTGTACATATTGCAGTTCTGACAATAAAGTTGACTTTGACTTTTTGACTTTGAAATGTTTTAGCCCAAATCTGTGCATCTGTCTGTATTTGTTTGTCCATCAATTAGCAAAATATTTTATGATACACTGGACAAATTTTAACGAAATACGCAGAAAGAAATCGTTGAATGTACAGCTAAATGTATATTTTAAAAGGATTTTTCTAAATGTACACTTTTTTTATGACGACTACAAAAAACAATACCGGTAGTTGCAAAAACGTGAAAACTTTTGAAAGCAAATCTGACAAACACAAAATATGTAAAGCAGGTATAATTAAAGTCTTGAATTTAATTGTTTAAAAAATATTCAAGGCACATTTCAGAAACAAACTCTAACGTGTTAATTTATTAATGAGCAGTACCGGTACTGTACCCATTTCAGTGAAATAAAAACACACAGGGATTCACATTCAGAGTTTGTACAGATTATCTATTTGAAAATTCAGACTTTTTCAGACTCAAATTTGCATAATTTTTTGTCTGGTTTTGGGAAATGGTTGATGTCTAAGTATAAAGTTTTTGTAAACGTATAGAACAAACTACTAAAAAGAAAGATAATGAGAACAACACTACTAGGTGAACAAAAGTTTGCTTGTTTTTGTAACATTACATTTGTAAGTGTTCTTTAATACAAAACTGGGTTCCTTTTCTAAAACTTTGTTCCAGTTTAGTGCAAAACAGAAAAAAAGTCACATCAGCAGGACTATACTGAGACAAACTGAAGCTGTGTTCAATCTGTGCAACAAAAGGTAAAATGCTACAAACTTAAACTGCACATGTACTGTTTACAACGTAAACTAAAACTACAAGTATCCCCATTTTGCACATATAATGTCCATAGAAAGAAGACCTGATTGATTAATTTGTTTTAGAAATTCAAATTTGCATATTTTAGAAAAACAAGGCTCTAAAAACATATTCCAGCCCTTTACCCTCCACAAGTTGCATTAGATCTGCTTGGCTTTTTCATTCTTTCATTCCCTCCATTTCTATTCTTTGGCAATCTGTAACTTCCAGCAGCTGCCCACTTTGTAACCCCCATCCCCAACCACACACACACACATGCATGCACGCACGCACGCCCACACACACACACATTGGTATACCATCTAGAAAAATTGTAGAAGTTAAGTGCTGCATATTTGGCAAAAGAGACCTATAATTGATGTGATGATATAAGAGCCCAGTCAAACCAAAGCTTATCCAAATTTTATGACCTTGTATGGCATGAGTTTTTCTAAAATACGTCAGTAACTACAACAAACTTGTCCAAAATTGACTCTGTATCCAACCCATCCAACAAGGCACAAAGAGACTCCCACCATGTTGAGCTGTAATTATCAATTTAAACAAATGTTCTTAATTTTCTCAAGTGAGCACCAAACACAAATCTACTCTTCCATGCTTTGTTAAAACATGCAAACCAAAAACATATGGCTATTGTCAAATAAATACATATACCGTACATATACTGTATCTCCATAATGTGAAAACCTAAAACTCATCTAGATCCAAAAACACAAGATAAAACTGCATTTAGAAAAAGAGAAATAGGGACTCACACTCACAGTACACATGGAAGTGGAATTTCAGGTGAGTCATGCTGCTTATATATAAACTCATAAAAACCACAGGAGTTACATATGCACTCATATTTTCCTGTTGTTGCATTACTGGGAGAATAAGCTACAGAATATGTGCCTGTTGAAGGAAACAACAGCATTGTATTGTTGTCATCACTCTTTGATAAAATCAGGTCTCTCTTGTAAATGAGTCCCAGAGGCTCAATGGGACTAACCTGTATAAATAAAGGTTGAATGAATGAATTAATTGTGCTATGCTGCCACCATGTTGGACCTGAATACATACAGTTGTGAGTAATGGACATTTCTTGCTGCAACAATGTGACTTAAATTTAAAACTATAACACCAAGTATGTGAAATTAGTGAAATAAAAATTTTCACAGTGGAATTAATTTTTGGAAATGTATGTAATTTGGCTGTGGAATTTTTTTTTCTATGGGATTCAGTCATGGTTGTGGAACACTGGACAGGCTTTTAACCATCATTAGCATCTTTGAAGGGGTGTGGGAGTTTGCCCATCCAGTCTACATGCGTTTTGTGGACTTGAAGAAGACATCCGACTGTGTTCCTCAAAGTACAATGTAGGGGGCTACTCCATATAGGTCCGTCTAGTGATGATGCATAGGCCTGTCGCAATAAACAATACATTAATTAATCAATTAATTGCATGATAAATTAAAATTATCGACTTCAGTTTAATTTATCGGCTTTATTGTTTCTTCGTGTGTCTCTCTTTCTACTGAAGACACTGGATGACAAAAAGCTCAACTCTGGTGCTCTTCACTGACCCCTCTTTTATCTTTAAAATCTGTTTTAACTGTCCAAAAATCGTGTTTTTGAATCGTTAAAAGCAGCTAAGCTGAGAAGCTAAGCTACGAGCTAAGCTAACAGGCCGACCTCGGGAAAAAAAAAACAGTCTTGTCGAAGCTCCAAAATTCACAGTTGAAACCCGTGCCTTTGTGTAAAAACTTGTTTTTTTCGGCAAAAAGAAGCTGAAAACTTTTTAACTGTTTTTTTTTAATTAAAAGCTTTGTGTGATAAATGCTATGCCAAAGAGCTCAAACCACACCGAACTGCCACCATTTTGAGAATCCAATAAAACAGGACAGAGAGCCCTTGTCACATCACGGGGCCTCCCTCTCATTTTTCTTAAAGAGACACGCTGCTGACTCCCTCACTATCCATCCCTCGGCTCAAACAGTCTTATACTGCCATCTGGTGGTCAAAAAAGGTACTACACACAAAATAAAATTAACCAACATTTCATCTTAAATTTGACAATAATTACTAATTATTGTCAAATAAAACAATATTATTGTTTATCACAATAATTTCTGAGACATTTATTCGCCCAGCAAAATTTGTTATCGTGACAGGCCTAATCAGAGCTGGCCTGAAGCATAAGCATCATAAGCGGCTGCTTAGGGCCTCCAGGCCACTAGGTGTCCTCCTAAGTGGAATTTATTTTATTTTTTTAGTAATGATTTTTATACGATTCTTGTTAGAAAGCCCACATTGTTTATATGTGGTTACCGGTACAGTAGTTTGCTTGCTGAGCTAAGTTCTCTTTGACTGTAGCTTGTTTTCTTTCTGAATTTCATGAATCCTACGTTTTTGAATGCACCGCAGCTGTTCTGACACACCGTTCTGTGTAAAGTTCACTGCTCCTGCAGTAAAGTATTTTTCTCTCTCTCCCAACATGGATATATTTTTGTTTTTTGAGCATCTGTTGTTGGTTTCCTGGTTTACTGCTGTGTGTAGATGACAGAAGGTTTTTAATTCTATTACACACATCAAAGTTTATAAATAAATAAATAAATGTCACATTTTTGTCATCTGTGTATGTTTCCCATACAAGACGAAATCCGTCTCTGCATTTAACCCAACCACCACCAGGTGGTGCAGTGAGCAGCCATAGAAAGCGCCCGGGGAGCTGGGGAAATAGGTGTGCACTCATAGACACCCCAAGGTGTGTAGTGGCCGGGGCCGGGGTTTGAACCTGTGTCCTTCGGGTCCCAAGTCGGCAGCCCTGCTATGCTCAATAATCCAGGTCAAGTAATCCAGCAATGTTCAGTCCGGTCATCTGGACCCTTCCTTTTATTTAGGAACTGTCCAGATGACCTGCCTGAACATTGTTGGATCTATTACACATAATTTCAGTCTAAAGTTGTGCGTTTTTTTTTCTTTACAATAATATATGTGTGTATATATAATGTAGATAGATCGATACATATATACGTATCGATGGATATATATGAGAGGGAGAGAGAGAGAGAGAGAGAGAGAGAATAATCCACATTATTAGCAAATACGTTCTGCCTTTGACATATGTAAAAACGTAAATAAAATTATACTGTAATGTTATTTAATATTTTTATGTCACAACAATGTTTATAATGACTGCCATACTAGTTAAAAATATCAAAAATGTCCACCACAATCTTGTGCAGAGCAAAGAACAAACCTCAAAATTTCATTATGCAAGTTTATAATCCTTCAGAAGGAAGAAAAACATTTTCTGCACCATAATCAAAATGTAATTTTGCTTTACGTGGACCCTTAAAAAGCTAACACAGTTTGAATAGTAAACATACAAAAGTACGTCACTCATGGTTTGTTAAATACCTTAGTTGTGTTTTCAGTTCATTAAAGCGTGGCCTCTTGCTGGGATCGTACGACCAACATTTTGTCATCAAGCTGTAGAGAGTAGGAGGGCACTGAGGGGGCATGGCAAGCCGCTCGCCGTTCTCAATTCTGCCAATAACGTCATTGTTCTTCACACCCTGGAAGGGTTTGATGCCGAACATCAGAATCTCCCACATGCAGACGCCTATAAACAGAAGGGCAACATAAGTAAACATTTCGATCTCAAGGCAGGCTGCTCAAGTTCAGAAAATGAGTGAAGACAAGTTTGATGTGCACAACAATAAACTGGGATTAAAAAAAGCTCAAGTTTACCAAACATCCAGACATCGCTAGCTGATGTAAATCGTCTGAAGTTGATGGATTCTGGAGCCATCCATTTAATAGGTAGTTTACCTTTAGATGCTAGGAAACAGGAAATGAACAAGTTACACTTTACAGATCAGTTTCAATCACAGTCTTTCATGTGATCTGACCATGGGACAAATCCTGAGTTTTTGGCAACTCACTGGGGTCAAACAAAATTCACTTTATTTTGATGCAGGATGGTGTTAGGCATCTATGCAAAGTTATCATAAAAATATCTGCTCTGGAATTACGGTAGCAATTAAGCTAATAATTTGCAGCATGTGAAATATACAGAACTTACATAAATAACCTGAAAAAATACAAACAAGCTTCAATGACAGAAATAATCTTTGTGTTTTCCGATTTCAAATGTTACCAATCCACTATTATATAATTTTACATGTATATAACTAGTTATTTGCTCTTTATCATGTATGAGATGGTATGACTGTTAACAACAGCAACACCAGTCTGACCAGTTCTGGTGGCTCTTTCTTTTGATTTGGTCCAACCAGTGTGGTCAACACATACTGTACATGAATCCCATTTCAATTATGATGACAATCTTAATAAAGAAATGTCTGTACATAAAATAAATGATATAAACCATAAAATAAGTCTAAGTTGGAAATTAGAAATGAAGTCAGATTTAGTATTCTAACGGAACAGAGAAATTAATATTATAATAGACTATATGCCACGGGTAGTGGTGACGTACTTCCGTTAAAATACAACCCACTTCGGCCACTTCCGGGTCCCATCCACTGCCGTTGTTGTTAGCGTTAGCTCCTAGTAGCAGACCATGACAACGACCCGATACGGGAAGCGGCTGCGAGCTACTGGCACCTACACGTGACTTTCGTTGTGTTCACCAACCGGTGGGTTCTATTTCCCTGCTGAGGAGGGGTTAGGGCGACAATGGATCGTGGCTATCCAAAGAGAAATCGTCTCTATTGATTTATGTATGTCCAGATTTATTATTTGTGTGTATGTAGATGTTTTATTTATTGTATTTACTTATTTTTGTTTGTGTCATTTCTGCTAACCGGAAGTGCGCCGCCCAGGTAATGCATGCGGAAGTGCTGGAATGGGAGTCCGTGGCATATAGTCTATTGTTGCTATAGTGTAAGCAGGACTTCATTTGTACAAATTTTTAATAAAGCTAATTTTATAGTTCTTTCAAGTCTATGGTCATACCACATTAGGCGCTTTCTAACTCACCTGATGTGCATTTGCAATGAGACTGTCCTTCCCTAACTCAATTATTTTATGTGATTTGCTGTAATCCTCTTCCCAGTGCGCATTATGCAGTCTTCAAGCAACGCATGGCTGTTTTGTCTGAGCAGCTGCTGCGACGTGCACTTATAGCACAGCCTTTGATGTGTAAAGTCATAAACATTAGCCACTTCTTTGCAACGTCCAAAGAATTCAGTGGCCATAGTTTGTTGTAAACCATCTGTACATACACATTCCTTGATTTTTGACAAACTTCTCTCAGAAATATGAATTAAATCAAATTAGGAAACTTTTATTGTGGAGCTTGTGAAATTTGCCACAGAGTGATATTTTCTACAAAATAAAACCAAATTAAATTGTCCCTCAAAAGTTGCCACAGAGTAATAAGATACTAGTTTTGTCCCATGACTTATTCAGTATTTAGTTACCTTTATAATACGAGCTATCCTCCATGTATCGAGACAGTCCAAAGTCTCCCAGCTTTACACAGTCAACTGTAGACACCAAAACATTTCTTGCTGCAATGTCCCTGAAGAAAGAAAAATATATATATATATTAAAACGAATTACTGTAATGAAGAACAAGGGACACATTGTTTTGTGATGTTAGGTTGAAGTACTTCAGGATGTTTTTATACCTGTGTACAAAGCGTTTACTCTCCAGATATGCCAGTGCCGTGCTGAGCTGATAGGAGTACAAGATGAGAGAAGCCAGATCTAAACTGTATTTTCTAACCTGGAGAAATGACCTTAACTATGGACACAAAAGAAGGACAAAAAGACAGAAAAAATATTACTGTTGATTGAACAATAATGTGAATCTAAGTTAAAAAATAAAAAACAAGAAGAATAGAAACAAACTCAATACAGTATTTGAGTGTACCAAATAAAAATATAAAGAGAAAAGGTTGACAAAGAAATTAAAATAAAGCTGCAAATTGTTGAGTGCAACAACATGCACATACCAGTATTAAATGAGCAACAGCAAAAAACAAAACAACAAAAAAAAGATAAATTACTGTCTTAACATTAAAACTTTCGACATCTCTCTTTTCTTTGTATTCACATCAGCAATTTATTAAAACATATATAAATCAGGGTATATGCAGGAATGATGAGGTTAATTTCAATACCTTTTCAAGACTTTTTAAAGACCTTCCAAAATAAATTCAAGACCTTATCGTCACTTTGTTTTATTAAGCAGCAAATCTTTGATTTACAAAACTGCTGTTATTTTCAATTAAATCCGTGAATCTCAAACAGAACTGAGATACAGTGGAAAGAAAAAAGTTCCAAAGAAGAAACTGAACCACGACTAGGTTTAAGAAAATATAGCTTAGGTTACAAGACTCGTAGCTATTTTAAAGTAACTTGGTTGAATAATGGCGAATAAGAAATAAACACAGTAATCATTACATGTGCCTCAGTGCAGTTGCTTTGCATTCCAGCAACTCTTCAGTTTGCACCAGCTCACTGAGTTTTTCTTTACATCTCCTTCTTAAGACATTGGACTTGGTGATCAGTTGGGCCATTAAAGAACATGACTTTCCCTCTTCCTGCTCTGCATCTTTTTGCAGAGAATCGCACACCTCTTGTAGAACTTTTCTCTTTTTTTTCAGCTCTTCTAACTCAGCTTCAGCGTTTATGCCCATCGAGGCTACGCTCATCTTTTTTTTTTTTTACAAAATGTACAATAAGCCTCATGGTTATTCTCGGCGACAGGCCTCAGGCATTCTTGAAAATCAGGCATCTCCAACCAGGAGTCTGAAAACTTGCATTTACCCATTGTTCTCACGGTCTCGCGGCAACTTTCTCGAACACACAGACTCAACTTGGAGATAAAGCAGCCGCGCATGCGCACAAGATAGGCCTAGCCGTAAAGGCTGTTGTAACCTGACACACTAAATTTGTGCGAAGCAGTTTCCAAATCCTCCGCGGTGAGAAAAACAAATATTAGTCATACATACTTTTTGCTGTCAAATTATTTAAAGCTAGAATAACAGCAAAAAAAATAATACCTCATCAAATTGCTTTCAAGACTTTTTAATACTTTTCAAGACCCTTAATTTTCCCAAAATTGATTTATCAACTTTTAATAACTTTCAAGACCCCGCGGACACCCTGTAAATACACTCAATATACAATGGAAAAACAGAGTTTAAAATGTATGGCTTTGAAAACAGCGACTGTACGTCGGAACCCGAAACATGCGTTGCTCGTAAGTCCGGATTTTCGGTCGTAAGTCGGAAAATTTATGCTAGCGCTACTACGAACACTCGTTTTTCATCACAAATGTTCATACTAGTTCATAAACATGCTCAGAAACTTGTTTCCAAACGGTTAGCTAACACACTTTCATCTAAAAACACATAAAAGTGCTGTATTTTTTGTATGTTCTTTACAAATTTACTGCTCGTTCGCCAGCTCGTAAGTCCGGAACCTCGTAAGTAAGAGCGCTCGTAAGTCGGGGACTACCGGTACCTGTATTGCCATTTGATTTCTTGTCAAATTGTAATCTTTAGCATTGTTTTTTTTTTTTATCTTAGTAAAGAATAATAAACTGCAGTTCTATTCTACAGAAAGCAGCAAGTGACAAAGTGCCTTAAGATTAAACGTAAAAAAAAAAAAACTAAAATAAATCAATAAAATATGTAGTTTTTTTTTTGTCAAGTTGTTTGCCATATATACATACATACGGTAAGCATAACATAAGTCTGTCCCTATAGTAATTATGCTGTCTTTCTTATTCTGGAATTATATACCGTAATAGTACAACAACTTAATATCTGAGGACATGCAATGAAAATTAGCCAAAGTTATAAATGTGTACAGTAATTAATACTTATCCCTATATAAATAATAAAATATATATTTATAAAAGCATTCCTCTGAAAAATGGAACAATGAAAGGAGTAGATTAAAGATGAGATATAAAGTGTCCAATATAAACAAAAAGTGCAGAACTTTTATTCAAGACCAGGCTGGGCCCATGGAGACAATTTTTAATGAAATAACTATTTATCTATGTTTTTGCAGAGTAACGATAACCATAATCCAAAATTATTTCAGGTATTGTAAATATTTAGGAATGCAAAGGTCCAACTTAGAAAGGAAAAAAGTGAAGAAAAAAACAAGCAAACATATTTTTCCATCCATCCATCCATTTTCGTCCGCTTATCCGGGGTCGGGTCGCGGGGGTAGCAGCCTAAAGGCCGAGATACACTTGAGCGTCCTCAGGTACGCCACTCTACGCGCGCATATTGTGCGCATGTGTTTTGCTGCTATACTTCATAAACTATTCAGCTTTAAAAAGCTCGCGTTCTCCTTGTTGTAATATGAGCAGCTGCACACGGAGGGGACTCAACTGAGCTCGCTGATTGGTCACTTGCTGACACGCCTACTGAAATGATTGACAGACAGCTTTCTCAGTCAGCTCATGTAGCTCCTTGAAGACCGCGGCGGTGTTCATGCGGTGTTTCTACTATATATGTTGTAAAAAGTTCTCTCAGAAATAAAAATAATAACAGGGAGTGCTTTTCCTGCAGCACACAGCCCACCAGGGATATTTAAAACATCGCGCACCCAGGTAGGACCTGAATTCATTCATTTCATTCATGGAGTGAACGGAGGAAGAAGCGGTTACTTGACTTTAGGCAAAAAAACAAAAGAAAAGGCCCGATCAGCGATAAAGAAGGGGAATTTATTTCATTTGTGTAACATACAAAACAGTCCGGCGCCGGGGAAGTTTATGGTCAGACACCGCGTATTGCGCACGCGGACGTAAAAAAAAAGCTTTGCGCGTACATGCCCTGAGGGGCTACGCGGGGCTACGCTTTTGCCTTGACGTACGTACGCTGCGTATAGGCGTATCGTGAGGACGCTCGAGTGTATCTCGGCCTTAAGTAGGGAGGCCCAGACTTCCCTCTCCCCAGCCACTTGGAGCAGCTCCTCTGGGGGAATCCCAAGGCGTTCCCAGGCCAGCCGAGAAACATAGTCCCTCCAGCGTGTCCTGGGTCTTCCTCTGGGTCTCCTCCCGGTGGGACATGCCCGGAACACCTCACCAGGGAGGCGTCCAGGAGGCATCCTAACCAGATGCCCGAGCCACCTCAACTGGCTCCTCTCGATGTGGAGAAGCAGCGGCTCTACTCCGAGTCCCTCCCGGATGACTGAGCTTCTCACCCTATCTCTAAGGGAGAGTCCAGACACCCTGCGGAGAAAACTCATTTCAGCCGCTTGTATCCGAGATCTCGTTCTTTCGGTCACAACCCAAAGCTCATGACCATAGATGAGGGTGGGAACGTAGATCGATCGGTAAATTGAGAGCTTTGCCTTTCGACTCAGCTCTCTCTTCACCACGACAGACCGGTACAGAGCCCGCTTCACTGCGGATGCTGCACCTATCCGCCTATCGATCTCACGCTCCAGTTTTCCCTCATTCGTGAACAAGACCCCGAGATACTTAAACTCCTCCACTTGGGGCAGGACCTCATCCCCGACCCGGAGAGGGCATGCTACCCTTTTCCGGCTCAAGACCATGGCCTCGGATTTGGAGGAACTGATCCTCATCCCGGCCGCATCACACTCGGCTGCAAACCGCTCCAGCGAAAGCTGTAGATCACGATCTGATGAAGCCAATAGGACCACATCATCTGCAAAAAACAGAGAAGCGATTCTAAGGCCACCAAAACGGATCCTCTCAACACCTTGGCTGCGCCTAGAAATTCTGTCCATAAAAGTTATGAACAGAATCGGTGACAAAGGGCAACCTTGGCGGAGTCCAACTCTCACTGGAAACGAGCCTGACTTACTGCCGGCAATGCGGACCAAGCTCTGACACCGGTCGTACAGGGACCTAACAGCCCATATCAATGGGCCTGGTACCCCATACTCCCGGAGTACCCCCCACAGAACCCCCCGAGGGACGCGGTCGAATGCCTTTTCCAAGTCCACAAAGCACATGTAAACTGGTTGGGCAAACTCCCACGCGCCCTCCAGGACCCTGTTGAGGGTGTAGAGCTGGTCCAGTGTTCCACGACCAGCACGAAAACCACACTGCTCCTCCTGAATCCGAGGTTCGACTATCCGACGGACCCTCCTCTCCAGAACCCCTGAATAGACCTTACCAGGGAGGCTTAAGAGTGTGATCCCCCTATAGTTGGAACACACCCTACGGTCCCCCTTTTTGAATAGGGGAACCACCACCCCAGTCTGCCAATCCAAGGGAACTGCCCCCGATGTCCACGCGATATTGCAGAGTCGCGTAAGCCAACACAACCCCACAACATCCAGAGCCCTAAGGAACTCAGGGCGAATCTCATCCACCCCTGGAGCCCTGCCACCGCGGAGCTTTTTAACCACCTCGGTGACCTCAGCTCCAGAGATTGGAGAGCCCGACCCAAAGTCCCCAGGCTCCGCTTCCTCAGTGGAAGACGTGCCAGTAGGATTGAGGAGGTCTTCGAAGTACTCCGCCCACCGACTCACAACATCCCGAGTTGAGGTCAACAGCACGCCATCCCCACCATAAATGGTGTTGGTCGCGTACCGCTTTCCCCCCCTGAGACGCCGGATGGTGGACCAGAATCGCCTCGAAGCCGTACGGAAGTCATTCTCCATGGCCTCTCCGAACTCCTCCCACGCCCGAGTTTTTGCCTCAGCAACCACCCGAGCCGCATGCCGCTTGGACTGTCGGTACCTATCTGCTGCTTCCGGGGTCCCACAGGCCAAAAAGGCCCAATAGGACTCCTTCTTCAGCCTGACAGCATCCCTCACCGCCGGTGTCCACCACCGGGTTCGAGGGTTGCCACCACGACAGGCACCAACAACCTTGCGGCCACAACTCTGATAAGCTGCCTCGACAATAGAGGCGCGGAACATGGCCCACTCGGACTCAATGTCCCCCGCCTCCCTCGGAACGTGTTCAAAGCTCTCCCGGAGGTGGGAGTTAAAGCTCCGTCTTACGGGAGACTCTGCCAGACGTTCCCAGCAGACCCTCACAATACGTTTGGGTCTGCCAGGTCTGACCGGCATCCTCCCCCACCATCGGAGCCAACTCACCACCAGGTAGTGGTCAGTTGACAGCTCCGCCCCTCTCTTCACCCGAGTGTCCAGGACATGCGGCCGCAGATCAGATGAGACGACAACAAAGTCGATCATCGAACTGCGACCTAGGGTGTCCTGGTGCCAAGAGCACATATGTACACCCTTATGCCTGAACATGGTGTTCGTTATGGACAATCCATGACGAGCACAGAAGTCCAACAACAAAACACCACTCGGGTTCAGATCAGGGGGGCCGTTCCTCCCAACCACACCCCTCCAGGTCTCACTGTCATTGCCCACGTGAGCGTTGAAGTCCCCCAGCAGAACAAGGGAGTCCCCAGGAGGCGCACTCTCCAATACCCCCTCCAAGGACTCCAAAAAGGGTGGGTAATCTGCGCTGCCGTTTGGCGCATAGGCACAAACAACAGTCAGAGCCCGTCCCCCCACACGTAGGCGAAGGGAGGCTACCCTCTCGTTCACCGGGGTGAACCCCAACGTACAGGCACCAAGATGGGGGGCAACAAGTATGCCCACTCCTGCTCGGCGCCTCTCACCAGGGGCAACTCCAGAGTAGAAGAGTGTCCAACCCCTCTCAAGGAAACTGGTTCCAGAGCCAGAGCCATGCGTTGAGGTGAGTCCGACTATTTCTAGCCGGAACCTCTCAACCTCACACACTAGCTCAGGCTCCTTCCCCACCAGAGAGGTGACATTCCATGTCCCAATGGCCAGCTTCTGTAGCCGAGGATCAGACCGCCAGGGTCCCCGCCCTCGGCCACCACCCATCCCACATTGCACCCGACCCCTTTGGCCCCTCCCATAGGTGGTGAGCCCATGGGAAGGGGGACCCACGTCTCCTCTTCGGGCTGTGCCCGGCCGAGCTCCATGGGTGAAAGCCCGGCCACCAGGCGCTCGCCAACGTGCCCCACCTCCGGGCCTGGCTCCAGAGTGGGGCCCCGGTGACCCGCGTCCGGGCGAGGGAACATTTTGTCCATTTATTTTACTCATCATAAGGGGTCTTCGGGCTGCACTTTGTCTGGTCCCTCACCTAGGACCTGTCTGCCTTGGGTGACCCTACTAGGGGCATGAAGCCCCTGACAGCATAGCTCCTAGGATCATTGGGACACTCAAACCCCTCCACCACGGTAAGGTGGCAGCCCAGGGAGGGGCAAACATATTTTTGATGAATAAAAATATATATACAGTATATATTTTTGTGTCCCTAATGCCAAACTTAAACCTAAATATATACACACTGATATATACACACTGACATACACACTGACATACACACACATACATACACACACATACATACACACTGAATTACTGATAAGAAAATGGTTAAAACTTTGTGCCTTTCCATAATTTGTTTCATATTTAAGAGGTTTGGAAAACGTTGAGTTACTTAAAGTAACCCAGGTTCTTTGACAAAACAGTGAGGTGTTTCATTATGGGAAACGCTCCAGTGTGACCAACTTCAGAAGCCCCAATGACATCACATCTGTCTAGACTGACAGGTTGAGCTGTGCTCAGGGCTTTGCCCCTCTCATGATACCAAGGTCAACTGACCACCTCCTACTCATTCTAGAATGTCTAACAAAGTTGAGTCAGGTCCTCTGGATGGATTCTTCAGAATCCAAGACAAAGAGCCTGTCCAGAGGACCGGACTCAACCTTGTTAGAGTCATTTACCTGGATTATTGAGCATTCCTCAGGTCATTCTAGGATGGTTTCTTTTCATGTCCATGCAAGAGGGAAGTGTTGATGAAACACCTCATTCTGTTATCAAAGAACAAGGCTTATGTTAAGTAACCTAATGTTCTTTTTCTAAATTTGTTCGGTGTTTCACTATGGGAGGTATAGCGCACTCCTGTATTGCATGAAAGCCCCAAACCAACAGCTATCCTGAACCCAGATTAAAAGGGCTCTGAAGTTTTGGCGTCCAGTACTGTGTGAGGTAGGGATGGCTGAGCCATATTCAGCCTGTAAAAGCAAACAAATGAGTGAGGTGAGGCCCAGCTAGCTGCAGCACAAATTTACTGGACAGATATCCCTCAAAACAAGGCCCATGATGTGGTCATGCTTCTGGTAGAATGGGCTTTCAGATCAATCGGGGGCTCTGTACCCCTACACCTGTAACAGAGACTAATTGCCTCCACAATCCAGTGTGCCAGTCTCTGGCATGACACTGGAATGTGTTTGTGAGCCGTGGTCCATGAAACAAACAGCTGGTCTGACTTCCTGAAGCCAGCTATCCTGTCAACATATGCTTTCAGCATCCGCACAGAGAATTAAGACGTTGCCCCTTTTCACAAGAGAATGGCAGTGGGTGAAAAGCTAACAGCTCCACTGAACAACAACTGTACACAGAATCCGTCTCCTTAGGCACAAATGCTGGATTGTGGGTCAGACACACCTCAGACAAACCAGGTGCCCACTGCAAACAGAAAGGACTGATGGATAGAGCATGTAAATCACTCATCCTTTTAGCTGTAGTTAAAGCTAAAAGCAGAACAGCCTTAAAACAAAGAAATGTCATCCCTGTCATATCCATGGGTTCAGAGGGCTTCCTAAATCAATGAGAGATCCCACAATGGTGCT
>JBBPBX010013646.1:12471-22805 GCA_038048925.1 Garcialebias charrua
TAAGATGCTACAGATGTAGCGTTCTGCTTCTCTCACACATCCAAAGACTAAGGATCTTGTATTGAACGCCTTTTTTGATCCAAAGACTAAACTTATGCAACCTGCAAACATACAAAGTATATCTACATACAAAACACACAGAACAAAGCACAACTAGTTTTAAGACTACCGGGTATATGGAGTTGGTTACTCTTTATAAGACTTATTTTTATTCTGATTTTGCTGTCATTATTAATCCAACGTGTGTGCTTTTTTTTTTACAGAGATGAATCAGCTTTAGAGAAGGAGACAAACATCTAGAAGACCGAAGAACTGAGCAGGTCTGAGTCCAAAAGACTGTTCAGGATATATAAAGGCTCCATGAACATGTTTTGATTGGTAAATAATTACAAATATGTTCTTTGTCTTTCTTCTTATTCACAGTGAAATGAGCATTACTGAGGAGGAGCCAAGTGTTGGACTGAGGGCAGCCTGGACACCAGAGTGACTCGCTGACTCCTCTTCAGGTACAAACTGACGTACAACCGCTGATCAACCAAGACAGATTTAAAGTCCTCGTATCCTCTCCTGCTACAAGATGGCTGACAACTGTTGTGTCTGGCCTCCAAGACCCAGCAACTGGGTCGGAGTTCATGTCTGAGCTGATCCCACATGTGCTCAGATGGGTAACGGGGGGCCTGATCCATCAAGAAGATGTTTTCAGTCCACAGAGACATGTGCCTGGGCAAGTGGTGACCAGCGTTGTGTAAAATGTGTCTACTTACAGTAGTTTTAAAAGCTGTGAGGGGTAAATGGATCCCACACATTCAAGTTACATTTATCCAAAGCAGGGGTTTGTGGCTCTGGGGCCACATGTGGCTCTTTACTTCCCCTCCTCTTTGACCCAAACTCACAGAAATAAATATTGTTTATATTCCTAACTAGAATACAAAAAGGCTGATTTTCATCCAATTATACACACGTGAAGACAACATTTGTAAGAACACAGACGTAGGAAAACATATCAGATCACACTAGTAGTTTGTTAGCCTTTTTTAATCCCAACTTTCAGCCACACACTGATTTTTCTACAAAACCTAAACATTTATCACATATATAACAGAGTTAGCATATTAGCCCCTCCTGACCTCCTCTGCTCCAGTCTCTCCTGTAAGTTTCCAGCGCGTCAAGCTCCCCCTCCCTCCCTCCCTCCGTAAGTTTCCACTGAGCGCTCGTCAAGCTCTCCCTCCCTCCCTCCTGTAAGTTTTGTTTCAGTAAGTTTTGTTTGAATATTTTCTGGTGTAAAGGCGCATAAACCACGTAACTCGAACAATGCTTTTCAATGGGAGGGCGTTCGTAACCACGAAACGTTGTAACTCGAGACTGTCGTAACCCGGGGACTACCTGTATTTTGAAAATGATCTATATTGAAGAAACCTGGTGCCACACTCAAATCAGCAAATTAACTAAAAGCACCTTCAAAGGCCTTTAAATGGTCTCTCAGTTTTTCTGTTGGCTACACAATGATGGGAAAGACTGCTGACTTGACAGTTGTCCAAAAGACGACCATGTACACCTTGCACAAGGAGGGCAAGACACAAAAGGTTGTTGCTAAAGAGGCTGGCTGTTCACAGAGCTCTGTGTCCAAGCACATTAACAGAGAGGCGAAGGGAAGGAAACAATGTAGTAGAAAATAGTGTACAAGTAATAGGGGTAACCAAACCCTGGAGAAGATGGTGAAACAAAACCGGTTTCAAAATGTGGGAGAGATTCACAGAGTGGACTACAGCTGGAGTCAGTGCTTCAAGAACCACCAGGCACAGACATATGCAAGACATGGGTTTCAGCTGTCACATTCCTTGTGTCAAACCACTCTTGAACAAGAGACAGCGTCAGAAGCGTCTCACCTAGGACTGCTGCTGAGTGGTCCAAAGTGATGTTCTCTGATGAAAGTACATTTTGCATTTCCTTTGTAAATCAAGGTCCCAGAGTCTGGAGGAAGAGAGGAGAGGCACAGAATCCATGTTGCTTGAGGTCCAGTGTCAAGTTTCCACAGTCGGTGATGGTTTGGGGCGTCTCTGCCATCTGCTGGTGTTGGTCCACTGTGTTTTCTGAGGTCCAAGGTCAATACAGCACCTACCAGGAAGTTTTAGAGAACTTCATGCTTCCTGCTGCTGACCAACTTCATGGAGATGCAAATTTCCCGACAGGACTTGGCACCTGCACACAGTGCTGTAAAGCTACCAGTACCTGGTTTAAGGACCATGGTATCCTGTTCTTAACTGGCCAGCAAACTCACCTGACCTTAACCTCATAGAAAATCTATGGAGTATTGTGAAGAAGAAGATGTGATACACCAGACCCAACAATTCAGAAGAGCTGAAGGCCACTATCAGAGCAACCTGGGCTCTCATAACACCTGAGAAGAGCCATAGACTGATGGACTCCATGTCACGCTGCATTGCTGCAGTAATCCATGTAAAAGGAGCCCCAACTAAGTACATGCTCATACTTTTCATGTTTATACTTTTCAGTTGGCCAACATTTCTAAAAATCAATCATTTTATATGTCTTAAGCAATATTCTAATTTTCTGAGATACTGAATTTGGAGTTTTCATTAGTTGTCAATTATAATCATCAACATTAAAATAAATAAACATTTGAAATAAATCAGTCTGTGTGTAATGAATGAATATAATATAGAAGTTTCACTCTCTCTCTGAATGGAATTACTGAAATAAATAAACTTTTTCATGATATTCTAATTTTATGACCAGCACTTGTGTGTAATGAATGTACAGTATTTTCTGGTGTATAGGTCGCACCTGTGTATAGGTCGCATTGTCCAATTATCACCAATAGATTGGAAAAATCCCTAGATAGGTCGCACTGGTGTATAGGTCGCACCTACGTTTAGCTCTGCTGCAAATGTCTGCCACAGGAGCGCACAGCAAGGCTTTTAAGAAGATTAACACTTAAAAACAATTATTTGTTTGATAAAAATTATAGCAAATATATGTCTGAGCTGAACTTTTCCTTAATAAATGAACTATATATATGTATATATATAGACCCTTCAAAAAGTTAATCTTTAATAGATGATCGATTCAGGGCCCACAATTTAAATGATTTCAAATATTTGTGTTTATTTTTACATAATTTGGGCTTCCAGCTCATGAAACCCACGAAAACAGGATTTCAAAAAATTGGAATACTGTGAAAAAATCAGCCAAAAATTTGCAGGACATGAATGTTTTAAACTGAGTGTGACACACTAATCATCTACTAAACTCAAAGCACCTGCACAGGTTTCCCCATGTGTCATTAAAGTACTTCAGTTTGGTTCAATTGTCTCAGTTTGGTTCAATATGGAGAAGACTGCAGACATAACAACTGGCCAGAAGACCATCATTGATCCCCTCCATAGGATGGGTAAGCCACAAAAGTTCATAACTGAGGAGACTGGCTGTTCACAGAGTGCTGTGTCCAAGCACATCAATGGAAAGTCTAGTGGCAGTGTAAAATGTGGCAGGAGAACATGCACCAGAAAAAGAGATGACCGTGGGCGTCAGTGGATTATCAAACAGAGAAGATTCCAGAATCTGGCAGAGATCCAGAAAGAGTGGAATGAGGCGGGAGTCACATTTTCAAAAACCACCACATTCAGACACATCCAGGAGATGGGCTACAACTGTCGAGTTCATCTGTCCTCTTTTCTGATGAAAGTAAAATGTGCCTGGAAATCAAGGTCCAAGGGTTTGGAGGAAGAAGGGAGAGGAACAGAGTCCATACTGCTTGAGGTCCAGTGTGAAATGTCCAGTCAGTCATGGGGTGCCCGCTGCAGGTGTTGGTAAACTGCTTTCTTAAATCCAAGGTCACCACAACAGTCTACCAGAATGTTTTAGAGGACTTCATGATTCCTTCTGCTGTGGATCTGTATGGAGATTCAGATTTCTTCTTCCAGCAGGACCTGGCTCCTGCCCATGCTGCCAGAAGCACAAAACCTGGTTTGATGTCCATGCCACACAATGCTTGACTGACCAGCCAACTCTCCAGACCTAAACCTCATTGAGAATCTATTGATTATTCTCAAGAGGAAGATGAGCGGCACCAGACCCAACAACAAAGAAGAGCTGACAGCATTAAAGAAATCTGGGCTTCCATAACTCCCAGACAATGCCACAGGCTGATTGCCTCAATGGCACGTCCCATCGAGGCAGTGATTAAGGCAAAGTGATTCACAAACAAGTATTGAAGATTGACATATCGTTTTGAAAGGACCATATTTTGATTTGTTGTGATCCTAATTTCTTTCTTTTTTTTCTGCAAAAACTGAAAAGTAGTGTGGGCTATTTCTCTACAGTATTCTAATTTTTTGAATTCCTGTTTTTGTGGGTTTCATGAGATGGAAGCCCAAATTACAAAGTATGTAAAAAACAAAAAAACAAATAAATACTTTAAATTGTTTAAGTAGGATCACAAAAATAAAATATTTATTTTTATTTTTTAATAAATGAATACATGTACAGTACTGTACAGTCACCAAGCACTTAGCCTATCCTAACACAGTTTTTAAAGATGAAGGAGTGAGTTGAATTGTCTCCCTTTCACATGGGAATGGAGCCTGCAGGGAGGAGGGAGACAATTCAACTCACTCCTTCATCTTTAAAAACTGTGTTAGGATAGGCTAAGTGCTTGGTGACTGTACAGTACTGTACATTTATCTATTTATTAAAAATATATATATTATTTATTTTATTTTTTTTATAAATAGATAAATGTACAGTACTGTACAGTCACCAAGCACTTAGCCTATCCTAACACAGTTAAGGAGTCAGTTGAATTGTCTCCCTCCTCCCCAGCAGGCTCCATTCACATAAAGGGAGCTACTTTCACTTTATGTGAAAGGGAGAGAATTCAACTCACTCCTTCATCTTAAAAACTGTTTAGGATAGGCTAAGTGCTTGGTGACTGTACAGTACTGTACATGTATTCATTCATTAAAATAAAAAATAAAAATATATATATATTTTAATGAGATGCATATTCGTAAGTCCGGAACCTCGTATGTCGATGTGCTCGTAAGTCGAGGACTACCTGTATAGCCGTGAGTTCCTGCTTGATGTCGGAAAAACCACTCATTTAGGAATAAACGGCGAACTCAAAGAAGAGCTACGTGACTACGGCCTGCTCTGGAAGCCAGCACCGAGCCTTCCTCCATCACGCCCACAGTGGAAGCGCCATAAGCGGCTTGACAGGAAGCAGAAGCGGGGTAAGCGCGAAGGTATCGAAGCTAGGCTAGCAGCTAGTCCACATAAGCCGGCTATCCCATCCTTGGTTTTGGCTAACGTACGCTCCTTGGACAATAAACTGGATTACAAACGTCTGCTACGAACAACACAAAAACTGTGAGAGACTGTTGTGTTTTTGTGTTCATGGAAACATGGCTTAACAACAACGTTCCGGACCATGCTATTCAGCTCGAGCGGCTAACATGCTACAGAGCGGACAGAGCTCTCATCAAGAGAGGTAAGACTCGCGGAGGGGGGCTCTGTATTAACATCAACAATGCCTGGTGTCGTGATGCTGCTGTGGTCTACAAACACTGCTCACCTTTAGTGGAGTTTATGGCTATTAAATGCAGACCATTCTATTTACCGAGGGAATTTACAGCTGTTATGATAGTTGCTGTATATATTCCTCCACGCTCCAGCTGCAAAATTAGAGGTGAGGCACTGAATGAACTATATCTGCAAATCAGTGAGCAGCAGACAGCCCACCCTGATGCTTTTCTCATCCTGGCTGGTGATTTTAACCATGCAGATTTAAAGAGTGTATTTCCAAAAACATACAGGCACATAAACTTTCCAACAAGAGGAAACAATACATTGGACCAAGTTAACACCACCATGAAAGGAGCTTACAAGGCCCTCCCCCTCCCCCACATCTGTGCTTCTGATCCTATCAGTGTTATGCTAAAGCCAGCATATAGACCACTGGTGAAAGTCACCAAACCAGTCCGCAAGCAGATACGTGTGGCCAGAGGGGTCTTCAGAAGCACTCCAGGACTGTTTTGACACCACAGATTGGAATATATTCAAAGAAGTTGCTACCATAAACAACAACACATGTCTCCAAGAGTACTCAGACACTGTATGTTCATACATCACCATTCATTCATTCAATCATTCAATTCAACCTTTATTTATACAGGCTAGCCTCGTTGAGCCACGGGGACTCATTTACAAGAGGGACCTGTCTCACTCACAACCAGGGTCAATTTAGAGTTACCAATCAGTCTAAGATGGATGTTTTTGGACTGTGGGAGGAAACCGGAGTACCCGGAGAAAACCCACGCATGCACGGAGAGAACATGCAAACTCCACCCAGAAAGGCCACTGGACTGGGATTTGAACCAGGGACCTGCTCGCTGAGAGGCAGCCGCTCTACCAGTTGTGCCACCGTGCTGCCCAAGTGCATTGATGATGTAACCAACCTCAAGACCATCACTGTTCAGGCAAATCAGAAGCCATGGCTGACAGCAAAGGTTTACAGACTCCTGAGAGCCAGGAATGCTGCCTTCACAGCAGGAGATCAGGTGGGCCTGAGGGCAGCCAGAAACAACCTGTCCTCGGGCATCAGAAAGGCCAGGAAGCAGTATTCCAGGAAAATAGCTCATCGCTTTAAGGACAGCAAGGATACACGGAGTCTGTGGTAGGGAATACAAACCATCACAAACTACAAACCATCCCCACAGACCTGTGACACCACAACCTCTACGCTGAATGAACTGAATGACTTCTTTGCTCGGTTTGAGGCATGTAACAGCACACCTGCACAAAAACTTCCCCCTCTCCTGACGGCCAGGTGCTGACGCTGACCCCAGACAGTGTAAGGAGATCATTCATCAAGATCAACGCCCGAAAAGCTTCTGGTCCTGACAACATACCTGGTCGTGTGCTGAAGGACTGTGCAGGGGAACTTGCAACGGTCTTCACGGACATCTTTAACATCTCACTGAGTCAGGCCATCGTCCCCACCTGTTTCAAAGCCACCACCATCATCCCTGTCCCAAAGAAGGCAACGCCCTCCTGCCTCAATGACTATCGTCCAGTAGCACTCACCCCCATCCTGATGAAGTGCTTCGAATGGCTAGTCATGAAAAACATCAAATCTGTCCTCCCTGCCTCCCTGGATCCCTTCCAATTTGCATATCGGCAAAATCGCTCAACCAACGATGCCATCTCCTCTGCCCTCCATACAGCTCTCACACATCTGGACACGAAAGACTCTTATGTTAGAATGCTGTTCATCGACTTCAGCTCGGCATTCAACACCATCATCCCCCAACAGCTCATCCTTAAACTGGACAGTCTGGGGCTGAACACCTCAATGTGTAACTGGCTGCTAGACTTCCTGACCGGGAGACCACAGACAGTACGGATCGGGAGTAACACATCTAGCACCATCACATTGAACACAGGGGCCCCACAAGGATGTGTGCTGAGCCCCCTTCTATTCACCCTGCTAACACACGACTGCACACCATCATACAGCTCCAACCACTTCATCAAGTTTGCGGACGACACAACAGTGGTGGGTCTCATCAGCAACAACGATGAGACGGACTACAGGAACGAGGTGAGCCGCCTGGCCTTGTGGTGCAGACACAACAATCTCACTCTGAACGTGGAGAAGACAAAGGAGATTGTTGTGGACTTCAGGAAGAGGGATGTCCAACATGCCCCTCTGACCATCAACAGCACCACAGTGGAGAGAGTGGACAGCACCAAGTTCCTGGGAGTACACGTCTCAGAGGACCTGTCCTGGAGCAGGAACACTGCATCACTGGCCAAGAAAGCTCACCAGCGCCTCTACTTTCTCCGCAAGCTGAAAAGAGCTGGAGCTCCAACCCCCATCATGTGCACCTTCTACAGAGGTGCCATAGAAAGTGTCCTGACCAGTTGTATCATCGTGTGGTTTGGTGCATGTACTGCATCCTGCCGCAAGTCCCTCCAACGCATCGTGAGAGCAGCTGAGAAGATTTTCGGCACCTCCTTGCCCTCACTACAGGACTTGCACAGTAACCGCCTCACTCGAAAAGCCCTCTGCATGGCGGGTGATCCCACACACCCACTACACAGCTGCTTCAGCCTGCTGCCATCAGGGAGGAGACTGCGGAGTCTCCAGGCTCGAACTAGCAGACTGAGTGATAGCTCTGTTCATCAGGCAGTCAGGATGCTAAACTCTCTGCCTGCTCTGCCTCCCCTCCCTCTTGTTCTGCCTTAACACAAAAAAACTTTCACACACTACTACACAACAAAGATTTTTAAAACTGGACTCTATCATCAAAACGGGTTAAACACTCAACTCACGGTCATGTGCTCATTCAATTTGCACTACTTCTCATATTTGCACTAATGTTTGTATTACATTACTGTCTATAGTCATACTACTGTTTACATTTACATTTACACTACTGTTTACATTTATTACTACTGTTTACATTTATTACAAACATCTCCAGACTTCGCCCATCCTTAACTTTTTCCGATGCTGAGAAGCTCGTCCATGCTTTTGTCTCCTCCAGGCTCAACTACTGCAACTCCCCGTTTTGTTGGAATCCCTGGCAAAAACCTTCAGAAACTTCAATATATTCAAAACAGTGCAGCAAGGATCTTGTTGAGAGTTCGTAAATTTGAACGTATAGAATATATCTTTATTGACCTTGACATTGCACCGGGGCACAAAGACAACGTTAATGATTACGCACATTCATCATAGGATAGGGACGAGCGCACGAAGTCGCAGCAGTATAAAACCGCGCCACCACAATCAGATATGGAAAAAGGAAAGACACAATAGGTATCATTTGTGTTATTCAAAAAGAGAGTCTATCAAAGATTGCCTGAGGACACTCCATGATAAAGTCCCAAAAACTCTAACAGCATTAAGCACATCACACGAGACATAGTTGCAGTTTTGACGACAGGCGGGAGGAACAGTCTGTGTGTTTCTGTTCAGATAAGAGCAGTTCGCTGGTCTCAGAGCTCGGCTCCAACCGAGAACACACACACAGAAACCTCTTGGGGGAGGGTGGTTGGGAGGGCAGCGGGCCCTTCAGCTCCCAGCTCAGGAGAAGATTTGTAGGCAGCATTCAAGGCCAGAGACCAGATTAGATTTGTTGCTTATTTTTCAGTCAGACCACAGTGTTCTTTTTACTGCAGTCTTTTAGTCCAGGTGCAGCTTCTGGGTCCAAATCGCCGAATCGAGTCAGGTTCCGAGCTAAAAAGATCCTTCCGTATGTGCCCTGTTTGAATCCGAGCGGCTGTAAAAACGAGTCCCACACACCACGGTCCGCGGCAGCCGCCACTCACCACCGTGTGATTCAGCTCGCACAACAGCTGGGAAGGTCATTCATAGCCTGGTTCAAAGCATTTTTGCTGAGCAGGAAGTCTCGCCAGCTCGCCGATCGCGGCGGTCCCTCAGCCTTCAGTGGCAGGAGCCACCGGTATCCCAATAAATCACAGAGGTTCCACGTCCCCGACAGAGTGAGCGGACAGTTACATTAGCCTGCTCATCGAGTCCATAATGTAGCTCACCGCATGCGTGTCGAAAGGGCGCTCTGGCTCTCCCCGGCCAGAACGCTTCGTGGAAATTTATGTTATCGATAGTATCGATAGATGAAATGGCCCAGAAAGCAGTCCACGCACATAAATCCATCCCAAATTGGTTCGAGCGAGCGCTGAAGAGTTATAGACGAGACAAATGCAGAAGCAGGGAGGGGGAAACCAGCGAGGTTAGGAGCGAAAGGAGATGCGACCTGCCCTGCCGAGAGCTGAAGAGCAAAGCCCATTCTCCATAAACTTCATTGGCTTCCTGTCGCCTACAGAATTCAGTACAAAACTGCTCTCATTACACATCAATGCTTACATGGAGCTTCACCAGATTATCTGAAGGATATTCTTATTCCATACTCATCCACCCGGTCGCTGCGGTCACAGAACAGTAATCTCCTTCACATTCCGAGAACCAAATTAAGGACCATGGGAGACCGGGCTTTCAGTGTGGCTGCCCCCCGCCTGTGGAACTCTCTTCCTGACTGTCTGAGAGCCCCACAGTCTGTGGTTGACTTTAAGAGCGGCTTGAAGACCTTTCTTTTCAACCGAGCATACTCTACCTCCTCATGATTCTACTTTTGATCTTAGTTGATACTGTTATTGATTTTACTTGTTTTATTGACATTTAATTCTGTTGCACTTTGTAGCACTTTGAGATTTTCATTAATGAAAAGTGCGTTATAAATTGAATTCATTATTATTATTATTATTATTACTACTGTTTACATTCATTA